>OLMU01000254.1:0-10348 GCA_900291995.1 Licmophora abbreviata | reverse complement strand
GATGTTTTGGAAGCCGTTGAGGTCGACATCCATCCCGCCGACGCAAGCGCTCCAATGGCGCGCACTCGACGTGAGGCAAGGGTTTTCCGAATTGGGAACGACACCAAAGCAGCAACCATTCTGTTGCCGAGACTAATCAGGAGCAAGATCTTCAACGAGCGGATCATGGAACAACAGGGATAGACTGGGACCGAGATTTTTATGAACACAAAGGATGATCGCAACAAAAAGCACTTTGACCTCGATAGATCCGCGGTGAAGTAGACGGCGAAGCAGTGTGTTCTTCGATCTTCTTGTGTGTGTATATTCATACCCTCTCCGACGTCATCCATGACTCGTGTATGAAGCGGGACACGTTTCAAACATGGATCTGCACGCCCTCAGGAGTCATTCATGACTCGAGTAAGAGGCGGGACTCGTTTCAAACACCTATGTGCTAGACGAACGTAACAACAAACACAACGCGTAGTCTCTCTACCACTTCAACGATCGACAAAGTACATGTTGACGATATATCATCTACCCAATTTGTTGTGAGGTTACTTAATGGAGCGACTCCCTCCGTATTGACTGTCAGCCTTTGCTTCACTCTTCCACGACTTCGCCATACTTGCGCTTTCGGTTGTGAGGCTGTTTCAGCAGTCCAACAAAGTCAGCGCCTTTTGGAATGATAGACCATGTGTTGAGCTTTGGGTGTGACGTAAAGTAGTGTGTCTTGATTTGTTCCATGTTCACCGTGTCTGCGACGCCTGGCATCTGGTAGATGTCACGAAGGTAATTCAGAATCGCAGGAGTCGACGAGACGGTGCGTGTGTTGGTCTTGAAGTAAACGACGTACACTTCATCGAAACGGACCAAAGTCACAAAGAGACGAATGTCAGCAAGCGTCAGTTTGTTACCGGCAATGTAGCGTTGCGTCCGGAGAATACTGTCCACGCGATCGAAGGACTTGGTAAGTTCGTCAATCGCCTTGTCGTAGGCTTCCTGAGATGTCGCAAATCCGCAGCGATACACTCCATTATTGATCGTTGGGTAGACCCACTCATTGACAGCGTCGATCGCCTCCTTGTTTTCTTCAGGGTAAAGATCCAGATCGGGATACTTGGCAAACTCGTTGAACTCAGAGTTGAGCATCTGGATGATTTCGGATGATTCGTTGCTGACAATGGTCTCCAGCTTCTTATCCCACAAGATGGGGACAGTGTACTTTCCATCCGTATCTCCAGCACGCTCATACAAAGCGCGAATGCTCGGGGAGTTGAAAAACGGTTCAGGTGTGTTTCCTGGAAACGCGGGAGGGAATGGTCCTCCAAGTCCAGCCGTGTTGGGAAAGGGCTCGCCATCGGGGTCAGCAAAGACCCAGCCGGTATGGGTGTCATTCGGATCGTCGGGCTTGGTCTTCTTCCATGTGGGGTGCACGATGGTGACAGTGATCACGTCTTCGAGTCCTTTCAGTGCACGAGTCATGAGAGTTCTAGCAGGGAGTTGGACATCGTGTTTGTGAGCATACATTGTACCAGAGGCAAATAAGAAAGTATATACTCATTCGACTCACCGAGCCGCCCAAGGGCACGCGTAGGCTACCATGAGATGATAGCGGTCTTTTTGTGGAGGAAACTTGGCTCCCTCTGAATCGTCAGTGACGAAAACAGGAAGACATCACTGAGAAAAGGTGCCTACAGGTGTCGTCGCAGCGCATCAAAGACGTACCTTCACGAGAGATCCAGTTTCTCCACGCGGCCTCTCGCCGTTTAAATTCTCCGTCCTTGGACATTTCGTCGAGAGCTGTGCGAGCCATGGTAAGGAGATGCAATGTGTATGTATCGTTGGTTTGTGGTGACAACACGAGACGTGTATGTTCAATGTGTTGAAAGTTGGCGACGGCGAGGTCCGGCGAGGCGTTTCGCATCGTCGCCGCTTCTGTGACGTGTTCCGTGTCGTCGTTCCGTGTCGTCTTAGAGCTCGTCGCGTCTTCGTTGGAATCTTTGGAATAACTTGGCCGACTTCACCGGTGCGTCGTCGCTGTGATACAATGCAACAAAGAGAAGAGACGAGACGAGACGAGTAGCACCATCATAGAATAGCTTGCACACTGAGATTGCCTGTGAAGCAAAACTTTATCGTGGCAACGGAAACATGTCGTCGCAACGGAGTAGCGTCGCGGGAGAGTTCAAGAGGCGAGACGCCGGATGGAGAAACTGGATCTCTCGAGGTACGTAGCGGATATACGTCATAGTTTTAAGAGCGAGTGGTGAGGAACAAAGAGTCCGCTCGTCGTCGTTGACAAGTATAGTTCTAATCTCTTTCTTTGTCTCTCGTATGCTTCCAGAACCTGGGGCAGAGTTTCCTCCAGAAGTAGGGAGATATCACCTTGTGGTGGCGATCGCGTGTCCCTGGGCAAATCGGTGAGACGAAATGTGTCGTAGTGTATGAGAATTGCAGTGTTGTGGCACGTCACGACTTCCATTCATACTGCAAGCGAGACTCCTCATCATCACTAACATGCCTTCGACGTGCCACTATGTATGTAGAACCCTTATGGTCCGCGCTTTGAAGGGACTAGAACATGTCATCTCTATCACGGTGGTACATCCGATCTGGAAAAGGACTCGCCCGGATGATCCCAACGACAGCCACTGCGGCTGGGTTTTTGCGGATCCAGACGGAGCACCGTTCCATAATACTATCGGACTAGGCGGACCATTCCCCGCAACCTACGAGGGCTGTGAACCCGATCCACTGATTGGAGCCAAGTTTGTGAGAGACTTGTACGAGTATGCGGGAGACACTGTCGGAACGTACTCGGTTCCAATCTTGTGGGACAAGAAGCGCGAAACGATTGTGAGCAACGAGTCGTCGGAAATCATTCGCATGCTCAATTCCGAATTTAACGAGTTTGCCAAGAATCCAGGCTTGGATCTGTACGCAGAAAAGGACCGCGCTTCAATTGACGCAGTCAATGAGTGGGTCTATCCGACCATCAATAACGGCGTTTATCGCTGTGGGTTTGCCAAATCACAGACTGCATACAATAGTGCGATTGCTGCCTTGACGGATTCATTCGACCGGATTGACCAGATTCTGCAGAAGCAGCGTTTCATTGCTGGGGACCACATGACGGAAGCTGACATCCGCTTGTTTGCGACCCTGGTTCGTTTTGACGAAGTATACGTTGTATATTTCAAGACCAATACACGAACTGTACTCTCAACCCCATCCATTCTCAACTATTGCCGCGAAATCTACCAAACTCCCGGTATAGCTGAGAGCGTGAACATGGATCAAATCAAGACGCATTACTATACATCGCATCCCAGCCTGAATACATGGTCAATTGTTCCTAAGGGTCCTGACGTCCTGAGCAAGCTTCGAGAGCCGCATAATCGTCGTTGAATTGTGTAGCTACTCGATTAGCTGCAGTGACAATTATCCATTATAAACTACAACAAACCGCACCTATTGGCATGTTGGAGCTAAAGCCGCTACCAGTTACAATGGTTTTTGCGTCGTGGTTGCAGTTGCGGTTACGAAGAATCAAATCGATCGTGTTTGTTCACATCTTGATTTGTCGGATGTCTGATGCGACACTCGGACAAAGTGGTTCATTTATTGAATATGATTGCTCCCTATTCATCTTCGTATATCGGCTGGCGCGCCAAATCCGCTTGGACGCGGATCCGAATCTTCCGGCAATCGGAGTGGTGCGATGATGACGATGAAAAGTTCCCCAACCACGAACGCGTCCGCATGGTCCAATGCGCAACGTGTGACGCCACACCAAACGTTCCCGGTTTCGAGGGGTCTTGCTAGACCAAGATCGGATAGTGCACTGTTCCTGACAAGTTAGACCAGTTGGGTCTAAGGAGCGTCTCTTTAGCCGCTGACGAATCTGACTTCTGAATTCATAGTCTTGGTTCGCTTTTTTTCAGATACCGCACCTTGCAAAGGATGCCGCAGTCGGCACAGTCCTCGGTAACGTCTGGGGAGGATCAGCAGGGAGTGGATTTAGAAGGATGGATGCTGAAACGAGGAACTCACCGGCCAAAACAGTGGAATAGACGCTACTTCGCACTATCCGGAAATAATCTGTCCTACTACGAGGATGAGAGTGACTCCAAGCCACGGGGCACTTTTGTTGTTAGTCACGAGGCTGGTTGTGATGTCGGCGGTGTGTATATCGACCAGAAAAGCTCTGGCGGCAAGAAGGAGCTACTCTATTGCATCAAAATAACATGGACATCCGGCAACGCATCCGAAGCTGCTGACCCGACAAACCCTGCCTCCGTCTTGGACTCGACACCCCCTTCAGCCCCTCAACAACTATCCTCTGCAGCGAATCTTGAGGGATCTGTGAATGGAATGTCGACACCGCATAGGAAAATATCGCCAAATGACTTGCATCAGTCAGAAAATTTGTCGCTTCCTGATTTGTCGAGGGATGGCGGCCAGGAAACGAATTGGAACGCAAGCCAACCCCAACTGTCGTCGTTGACGCCAGAACACGGCAGGGTCGATCTAAAGGGCAGTGAGACGAGGCTAGGATGCCCTGATACGGATCACACACCGAGGCGTCATTCGTTTGAAGAAGATGCAACCGACGACTGTACCCTGACAAAGTCCGGGAAGAAGAAAAGGTTCTCTTTCTTGAAGAAATCGTCCAGACGCCGAGATTATTCGGATGCCGACTCCATTTCTGTGGTGTCGCACGGAGATGCATCGAGACAAAACTTTCAGGCAATGTCTTGTCCACCAAAGCTCCGACGTTCTTCGACGAGCGAGGCAAGATCAAACTTCCCGCCAAAGTCACGTCCACCCAGACTTAGAGCGACGGATGAATCCAACAAAGCTGCTATGTCAGAGTTGAACCGAGGGGCCCAGAGCAGCGAGTCGCCACCTACCCAGATTATCGCCGCTCAGCGGGAAGAAAATCAACGTACGATGCAGGCTATGTACAAGGCTAATAGGAAGGCTAACAAGAAGGCCAGCAGGTCTAAAGCGAAGAAGAAGATTATCACAGGCGGGAAGGTCGCTGCTGTTACGGGTGCCGTGGTCACCGTGGGAGTGTTCACTGCCGGTTTGGGTATCATTGCGGGATTAATCATGCTCGGTGCAGGAGCAGCCGCAGGAGGGACAGGAGTTGCAGCTGAAGCCGGATTGAAGCGACGGAAAGGAAACAATGCGGTCATCGTTCTCGCGTCATTGAGCTACGTTGAAGTGCACCGATGGAAGGCAGCCCTGGATGCTTGCTTTCGCTTTGAATCCACGAAAGGCTCCACGTGGGGTCACATGTTTAGGATGGAGGGGCGAGACGCGACCAAGGCACTTCTTCCTACTTCCGGATCCCTTAGGAATGTACTGAGCAGAGACTCGGATGACGGTTGGGCACCCTTTGGTTTTGAATTCATGAATGGGCGTGGTGGCAAGGACGATGATGTGAACCAAGACTTTCTCAGTTCAGAGACTCGATGGCGATCAATGGAAGGGGGGTGGATTTCATTTCTGGGCTCTGGGTCAATGGGATTGCGTATATTCCGCGAGGAGACGCCAAGCCGAGGGTTTCGACAGGCCTACCTTTCGCTCGAGGGCCGTCCTTGTCCTGCGCTTAAGACACAGATTGTTTTGAAGGCGTCACCTCTCGATTCTTTCATGTGTCTAATGTCGCTCGCTCGAATGGGGGGACCTGAGTCTCCCTCTCGTGCCAAAAGCTGGACAACGCGCTTCCTTTCGAGTCATAGAGACGATCAACGACCACATGGACGTTATTCACTTGGTGTTCCACCCGATGTATTTGTTTCCGACCTGGACTGCACCACGCGACTACGTTCTGTTTCGCTACTGGCGCCTTGAGCCTGACGGCACGTATGTCATCTGCCGCGACTCTGTCGAGCACATGGATTGCCCTCCGCATCCCGACTACACACGAGGTGAAATGCACTGCGTGCATACTATCTCTCCACTCAAGAAGCCTCATGGGTCCGGCAGGTGTACAGAGTACCCAGAATGCCTTTTGTCATCGGTTATGCAGGTTGACCCTCGAGGTTGGGTCCCGACTGTATCAATGCCCTTTCTTTCGAATCAGGCATATGCGGAAGCTTTCGGCGTTTCAGCCTTACTGCAACTCCTCGACTATCGTGATGCTCTCAATTTCGATAGATTTGTCCCAGCGACTCTAGACCCACGGCCTCTCAACTCTGCGAAGCGAATCGACGGAATGGGTATGACAATGTCAGCCTCGTTCAACGACCGTATCGCAGACCAGAAGTCCTCCTCTTCCATGTTTGAGTTGAGTGACGATGAGGGTGAGGATCTCGACTACGACTATGCCTACTCTCAGAGAGAGTCGAGTGTTGCGGTGGAATCTCCTGGGGTTGCCCTCGATCCTCCGCCTCTGCCGCTGAAGAAGTGGGCGGAGCCGGACGCCAACTCGTTTCGTGTCCGAGGGAGAACATACACCAGAGACAAAAAGAAGATCAACGCTGGCGTCAGCATCGGAAGGCTCATTGCCACGGACGTGTGTCGAGTGGAAAAGGCCATTTACAGCGGATTTTGTGAGCATCCTGATGAACGAGTTCAGAAGGCACTGGTGCGAGAGAAGCGTCTTCTGGAGAATGGACTCAAGAGTGACATGCCACCGTTCTTATTTGTGGTCAACATTGTCTTGCCGGGTCCTCCGTTCTTCCATGGCGTATTCTACTACGCAATCGACGACATGAGTTCCATCGACGGGACTGACGGGACGCCGTCATCAAGGCTTTGCAACAAGTTCTTCTTTGGTGACAGTGATAGTTTTCGCGACGAGACGTTCAAGATGATTCCGCAAATCGTGGAAGGCAACTTTATCGTTCGAAAGGCGGTGGGAAGCACGCCCGCGATTATGGGAACAAAGCTTCGCCAGCTTTACGTTCGCAGCGACCGATACTGCGAGGTAATTCTCGACTGCGGGTCAAGCTCGGTGGCTACCGGGGTTATTCGTCTCAGTCTAGGATACGCCAAGACGCTGGTTGTGGATATGGGGTTTCTCCTCGAGGGTAAGGACGAGTCGATGCTACCGGAACGAATATGTGGCTCTGTCCGAGTGAAGCGGCTGCTGTTCAACAAAGAGCTCCGCTTTGTGCCTCAACCGTCGGAAGTGTCCAAATCCGAGCCATATAGTAAAATTTGAGTCCAGTCGCTATGCTGCTCCTGCAATAAGTCTAGTAGAGATGATACATTAAAAGATAAACACTAAGTCTGCCTACACAGGACATGCGTAGCGAATGTTTCGAAGGGATGTGGCTGTACGATTAGTCAGTATGGAATCAGACCGTTCTAGAGGATTCCGCCGTTCTCCTGGCAAGGCATGTTCCCACTTCTCAGTTTAACTCTCTCACGCCAAAGTAATAGTGCTGTGGCCACGTTTCAATATCGATACTTGGTAGAGTAGTCTTTCGGTGAGATGACTAGTCCCCTTCCTTTTCTAGCCCCTCGATATACCATTTCGATGATATCAATGAGTTCCTGCTTATCTGCGAGAGCCCAGTTGATCTTGTTGTTGTTTCCCGTCCCCAGATCCACCATGATGTGCTTGTTGCGAAAGAAGAACATGGTGCTGCAGGCATCGTAGAGTTCATACATGCTGTTGAAGTCTGGCACTTCGTCGAGATCTACTAAGTATACGACAGCAAACTGCTTGACTTTCTCCGCGATGGATGCCAAAACTTCGTCCTGGACCATGCAGGTGGAATCGTGGTCACGTCCAAAGCGAATCACGATGACGCGATCCTCTTCCGACAGAATCGCCTGGTCGACTTCCCAGCCACTTCGAAGATGCGGTAATAAGTAAGCCATCGATGTGCTAGAGTGTTCAAGTCTCGATAGGAAGAGCAAAGAGTGCTGTGGGGATGACTGATGACGACTGTCGCCATGGAGCAAGTCGCAACGAAAGTGAGCTCTGAATTTAGAATTTAGAGATGAAGGTTGTGGTGAGCTATCTCTGAATACTCAGATTCCTAATTCCAGGGCACCGCGTCGCGCGCTTTTGAGATTTAAGATTTAGTTCGTCGCAGTCGCCAACAAATTCAACATGTGACCATGGCGCGTCGAGCGGCGACATCATCAGCATCGCTACAACACGACACTAGTCTCAGCTTCTTCCTTTTCCGTCTTCCACTAACTATCTATATCCTCAGATCTTCATGAAACCTTACAATGGACTCCATCCCGGTCAAACTTCGACCTCTGGTTCATCGACTCGAGGCTGTCCCTGATCTGAGCCGGAAGGATCTGATATCCATTCTCTTCGTGGTTCGACTGGGGGACATCCTGCATCGCAGCTTTTACGGGACCTTTCTCACGCAGTCCCTCGTTCGCACACTATGTGAAGAGCTATCGATCTCTGACCTAGTGCTGGAAGTTGAAGTCTTCCACATGCGCTGGTCCTATAGGCAAGGGACTGTCTTCACAGTCGCTCACCGAATGATCTTTGACTACGACATGTACACTGTGTTCGCCTTTACGAAAATTGCGCGGACCGTCTTGCAAGGCTCCTTATCGCCCAAACAGGCGCTCGTCTTGATCAAAGCCCACGAGTCAAAGGCGGATTACAATCCCATCGAGGGTGCATATAGAACCTTCCCCCCATCGAGCCGCCATTATTCCAATCATGAGTTTCACGTGCGCCACTGTCTTCTTTGGGGGCACTTGGTACGACCTAGGCTTCTCGTTTTGCTGTGGGGCAGTGGCGGGGATCATTGCATATTTAGGAACACGCTTCGAGGAGCTGAATCAAGTGGTGGATTACTTGGTTGCCATTTTTACAGCCATGATCGGAGTAGTTTCGATGGTGGCGTTCCCAGATCACGTGTGCTTCAGCGCGCAGCTGCTGGGAACTTTGTATTGGTTCTTCTATGGTACCGCATTTGTAATTAGCCTCTATGAGCTAACTAACAATCAGCTCATGACGGGGCTAGCACGCCTGGTACAGGCGATTGTACGGTCCTATGGCTTGGCTCTTGGGTCGTTGCTCGGGGTGTGGTTTGCTGCATACTCCGATGATCGATGGGACTCAATTGGAGACGAGTGCAGTACCAAACAAAGTCAGATAGAAGATATTTGGTTCATTCTCCTTTTTCCGTTATCGGCGATTAGCTGTTTGATGCAGTTCAGAGTGACTCTGGGACACTTCCTTCTATGTTTGAGTGTACAAACGATTGCCTACGGCTCGCAGTACGTGCTTGGGACAGTCTGGTCTCAGCCGGACTTCTTGGCCAACATGATACCAGCATATCTTGCGACCCTAGCCAGTGCGGCATTGATTTCCGTTATGCATCACTTACCTGTTGCATCCCTGCCCATGAGTGAGTATATGGTACCATACAAGAAGGATGACGATGCGAGACTGCGAGGCGACGTGGAGGAGCACCAAAGTGACGGCAATGAACAGCTTGAATCTGTGGATCAAAATGAAATAGCATCGTCTTCCTCTACGAGGAGTGCTGCCTCAAATCAGGGAGAATCGACGTCAGGGGCACGTCCAGCAGCTGGGATCGCCACGCTCGATTTGAACATCATTGGCTACATTGACACAGATTTATCGTATGATATATCAAGCGAGGAGAAGGTGGCGTTCGCTAAAAGCGATATGTGGTTCTGCTTACTGCCAGCACTCTATCTCTTGGTTCCAGGATCGAAAATATTGCAGGCTGCATTCCTTATGCTACTGGGATCGTTCAGTGGTGAATCGCAAGTATCGGACTACGAGGCATTGGGCGTATCCTTATTAGTTATCGGCTTGGGACAAGTGATTGGTTTGCGGTTGGGATTCGTCACATTGTGGATGTATCACTCAATATATGCGCGTCTTTTTGGAGAAAGTCGCCACCGCTCAAGCTGAGCGATTCATCTCGCCATCGTCGTGGCCGAAAGAAGCGTTCTGAGGTGGAACGGCCGACAGAGGCCACTGTCTCCTGACTAGACCGGTAGAGTGGAAGCGCGCAAGAGCACCGAGGGCAGGCAAGGAACCGTTTCAACAGGCAACCCCCCCCCCCCCCGCAAACGACGATTGGTGAAATTGTGCACGCAATAGACGTTTTGATGCTAAAATTGTGTGGCTTCTTTTAAAAAATAGTAATGATGTAGTGTAGGGCGACAAGCGCCAAAGCCTTATCGTTTCTCTCTATTCTTCTTGCCCTTCTTCGACCTCACCTGTTTGAACCCGTCCTGGTCGGTGGCACTGTGGGGATCGACGGATCGTTCGCTCATTGCCTTCTCGAGGCCGGCCCATCGTAGCGCGCCCTTGCTCCTTTGGTAGAAGAGAAGATAGGCCCCACCAGTGACTGCTGCCTCTCCAGATGTGACACCGACGTGGGAG
>OLMU01000248.1:0-12747 GCA_900291995.1 Licmophora abbreviata | reverse complement strand
AGAATGTGAGTGGGCTTGATCGTACCGGTACGTGGTTTGTTGGGTATCACTAGAGTGGAGTAGCGGTATTCGAAGCGTTCGTCTCCATGACAAACCCGTTTTAGCTATATTTTTGAAATGCGAGTATCCAGTAGGGGTCCTTTCATAGCTTGATCCTTTCATAGCTTGATGACCACTTTCACTGGACGAACATGTCTCGATAGAGATCATATTCAGATATCATGCATCCATTGCATTGCGTCGTTTAGACTAACGCCACCCTGCCGAACAACCATGCCACCATTCTAGTGCTCTAACTGAATATACAATTCAAGTTGTAAACCACCCTGTTGCTAGGTGCCATTTTTTTTCATTCATGAAGTCACAAAGGTGCCACAAGTTAGTCTCGTACCTTGGTAGACTAGTCAGACTTATGCACACCCATAAATAAAAGGAAAGCGACACTGGTAGGACTCGAACCTACGCGGGATAAACCCAATCGATTTCTAGTCGATCGCCTTAACCACTCGGCCACAGTGTCTCTCCATGCTCTTTGAGGTTGCTTTATAATACATAATGAGCTAAATTGCCGATTGCTTTTTCTGAGAAAGAATTCCTCGATGATCGATCTTCAGTGCTTGTCCCCAATGCATTCACGCAAGCATCGTCTTGCCAGCTTGATGCTATGGAACAGGGTGCCCTGTGGCACTGCCGTAGATGGGCCACCGGTAGGAAACAAATTTATTGAAAGGGGACGCAACCCGCAGTATTCACAAGACAGACGCGATACGCACGAAGTTGTGGTGAGCACAATAAAGTAGAGAAGTGAATACTGTTCTAGTTACGCTGCCGACGCAGTAGCAGCGGTCAACAACACCATCGCAAAAGGACCACCAAGCTCACAAGTTGTCTCGGCACAACGAAACACAGCGGCTCTAACGGTAGCGCTTGAGACGGAGAGTGTTGCGACGGAGCCAGGCGGCTCGGTAGGATCCTCCCTTGGTTCCATTCGCGCGGTGGCCGCTCTTGCGAAGACCACGAGACTTGCGTCCAGCACTGGTGAGCCCACGGCATTCGCGGTGCTTGTGAACAGGGTTTACAATCCAGTTGATACGAGGGTCGTTGCGAATCTTGGTGTGCGACGGGTCGACCAAAATGACTTCATAGTATTTCATGGTGGCATCCTGATTGATCCAGTAGGAGTTAAGAACACGGAGGTTTGCAAACTTGCGTCCCACTTTCTCCTCAGCAACACTCTGAAGATTGCGTTCGAACTTGAGATGGTTGATACCCTGATGCTTGGGCTTACCCCAGACCATTCCGCGATGGTTCTGACGCTTACGCCCGCCACGACGGACACCGCAGCGGACAATAACGTATCCCTGCTTGGCCTTGTAACCAAGACGATGGGCCTTTTCGGTACGAGTAGGACGGTTGCAACGAGTGATCTTGTTGCGTTGACGGTACTCCCAAGCGCGGACGCGCATCAAGAAGCGGAGAGCGTCCGACTGCTTGTGGCGCCAAAGCTCTTCCATGTACTTGTAAGCCGGCATGGTGAAATAGGTTTTATTCTGCAGTAAGAAAATGGGGAAAAAGGGACCATTGAGAAAGCAGCGTCGACTGTGGGAGCTTGACTATTGTCAATAAACATCGACACTGCAAGGAAGATCTAGGCGAACGACGGAGCTCAACACAAAGCGATTTTTAAGCAATTTTCCTCATTCTTGTCAATCTATCCATCCCATTCACTCCAAAAGACAGTATCACGCTAATGGAATAGCCCAGGATGCGGTTAAACACCTCTGGGCAGCGGTGTGCGGCCATGGTCCTTACCTCGAAACGCGGCGAAGAGCGAATGATGTTTGCGGTGGCGAGAGTTTTGGGGGCACCCGGATTGTTCCGTAGAAATATGCGGTTGATGTACCAAAGGCTTACCGCTTACTTCTTTGTAGAGACCTACACTGTTTCAGTACTAGAGCTTTTCCCGCCCTTCATCTTTGTGCGGTCGCAACAGCGTCGACGTATTGAAGAGGTGTGTTTCTCCATGGTGGCTCGAACGGAGTGTTTCAGCTGTTGTCTTTGCTTGAATAGTGTTATCGGGGTGATTGGAGTGCTATGTTTCACTGGAGGAGAGAAAACGGGGCAACAAACGCGAAATGAATGCGTACGATGGGCTCACCTGACCGAAAGGGTTGCGGCTCGCGCTGAAGATGATGGCCACAATGGTGCCAGCCTACAGTGCGGTCGTTATGAGACCGTCTAGACCTAGCCCGAGTGACGGCATGCGACGAATGGAATGTTTCCATCGCTGTGAAGCTTCGTCGATGGTGTTATTCTTACGTCGTGGTGCTGGTATTCGGCTGGTCTGTTGTTCGGTCCCTGCATGTTTTCTTACCGTGTCGACACAAACAAACTGGTGGCAGACTTCAGTGCGACTCGTCCCCAAGCGTCGATCTAGTCTAACCACTGTTCTGTCTACCGTTTTTGCTCAGTAGATAATTTTCAGGATGGTGCAAGTTTCAGATTCGCTCGTGTGGGAGCTGGTGAAGCACAACACGTGCTTTATGAAAAAGACCAATGGCCGAACGAAGCGTTCTGGATCCATCAAGTTCAGTGTCGAAAAGGGAAACGTCAAGAGTGTGAGCCAGTTCAAGTTCTCCGGTCTGGCCAACTCCAAGGCGGTTGATGTGGTCGCCACCAAGGATAATGGAGCCCAGCTTGTGACCAAGACGGCTTCCAAGTCATACTCATTCCCAAACAAGGCCTTCGCCACCACCAACGTGAACAAGGACTTTCGTCGATCCGAAAAGGTGATCAATGGTCAGGCTGTCGACAACTTTTACCGCAGGGATTTGAAAGATGCTGCTCTCGCCAAGTACACCAAGGTTTACCAAGCGAACAGACGTGCCAAAGGAATCACAAAGCCCGTGCCAGTGAAGAAGGGACGCGGATCGCTCTAAGAGTAAACTAAAATACGATCAACGTGCGACAATGAGATCGTTTTTGAAGTCAGATCAACTCGAAAAATGATTGCGGTTGGTCGTAAGTAGGATGTCGTGACGGTCGTCACCTCTTGCACAAACAAATCCCCTAGAAAGTCATACGCGACGGTGACTAGTTACGTAAATGGCGTCTTTTGACTCGCCTAGAGGTATTTCGGCCTCCAGAGGTTTGCTCTTCGATCCTCGCTATGTATTTTTCCAGGCAAGGACGACAGACGCTCTCTCAATGGACCAATGCACTGTGCGTTCACTTCCGACGCTGACAGAAGTCCGCAAAGCGATACATGATCAGAAAATTGAAGTCATTGAGTCAGGGGGGTTCATTCTTACGAGCAGGTGCGCCTCGCTGTCTCGGAGGAACCGTCGAAAGCGTGGGCTGCTTCTATGCCATGGTAGCGGTAAACGACGGTGGCTCGAGGTTCTCACGTCACATTTTGTGGCCTTGGTTTCACGGTCGTCTTGTTATTCGAAATGTATAGAAACAAGCACGAATACTATAAGATGATGAGCGCTGGCAGAACGAGCGCGTCCGTTGGATTCCAATTCAAAAGATCATACTTACAACCCATTTTGGACGATAGTGACGCTAAATTGATCGCACAAGCGAATCGAAATTTTCATGCTATTTATTTTTGAAGTGTGTCGCGCCATTTCTTGGAGAGGCGAGCCGCGCTTCACAAGAACATTGATGTGAGTGTGTGAGGGCATTGTTGGAAGCCGTTCTCTTCTCCGACTGTTGCGTTGAGCGCCTCTCAAGCACAACAAGACTGTTCTGAGGCACGACTACTTGACGTGGAAGGGCGGATAAGCTCAACAAAGCATCACTTTTCGGAATGGAGTCCAACAGCCAATTGTCTTCGTCCTCATACGCAGTCCGCAAGCTCCCCATGATTGGCAACGACGAGTGGCGACGCCACGGCGAAGAGCGACGCCGTGAGCTTTTGCGCAAGGATAAGGCCGAGGGAGGCACCTCCTTTTTCATAAACCGCAAGTGTCACGTTCGAAAGTACTTTCAAGTCGCAGATCGGGTAAGTCTCGCTGGCTGTGTACCACCGCTCCGATCCTTCGCTTTCTCACGTCATCCAACTATGAAATATGACAGGTCCTCGCTCAGTTTCGCAACATGTACCAGAATCGCAAGAACATGGAAGAGATCTACGTTATGGGGAACCGACTGATTGCCTTCTTATTGGTGGCGCTTCCGAGGCACCCACTCTATCATTGCTCCACAGCTGAAATTTCCAGCTTGCGCGACAAGAGTCTGAATGATTTGGACTGGATCCGAAAGCGTCTAGACGTCATTTCACTGCGCATAGACGAACGCCAGCTCAATAATTTCATTGTCAAGGACCTGGATTCCAAGAAGAACTCACTTGAGCATCAAGAGTCTGACGACGATACAAAGCCTACATTGTCAGCCAGTGCTGTCGACGTTTCTTTCGAGAGCGACATGTCGTCCCGTCATAACGGCCACTGGGAAAGCTTCTCTGGCTGGTCGTTGGAAGTGAGCGACGAGGATGCGGAAACTTCCAGAGAAACCTCTCCTAGAGAGGTTTCCTTTGATAGCCATGAGGTGATGGACTTGTCCTCGCCGATCGCATCGGAAGAAGAGATCGACGACCCTGGTGATGTCCTCGACCTGAAGAGCGACTCGTCGGGGGATGAAGTGGAGAGTGGCGACGACACCTTTGATATCAGCGAGGATCATGGGGGTCGATTCTCGTTTGATCAAAACGATGAGATCGATTCGGCATTCCTCAGGGCCGTCGCCAATGAAGACGTTTCCTACGAGACAGATTCGGAGGCGTTTGACAGTTGGGCTCAGGACAGCGATTGTTCGTTGTTGTCTCCTACCGCTAGTCCACACGTGTCTGTCCATTTTAAAGACGAGGAGGAAGAGCGTTTCGCACTCGAGGATATCATGAATAAAGTGCAGAGTGGGTCGCCGATGCGTGTGAGTCCTACTAAGAATTCGCGTCTCGGCATCGACAGAAACCATGGCAAGAAATCGACGAAGACTACAACGATTATTGGAATTGATCATTCATTTGATGATAAGCCATTTGATGAAATGTCGACCCCGAGCCCACCTCAGAAAACGTACGAGCGCCTGGGTATTCGCGACTATCCATCTCCCGATCAGGAGAATCAATTTCCTTTCGGAAAGTCCAAGTCGGCCCCATCAGGCCACGTCACATTCGAGATGCAGGGTATCGCTCCCCGCCGAAACATTCAACCAGATGGAAAGATACAGGCACACGAGCAGCGAGCAAACGCAAATATAAAGAAAGGCATTTCTACTCGTCGCCATGCCGACACGAGTATGTACATGAGCGATGATTCTGACTCGGACGAAGGGCTGAACATGAGGCGGGGGGACATGGCGCAGCGTTTCATGTACCCGCATTATGGCTCACGTCTGCGTTGAAGGAATGCTCCGGTCAGAAAGACAGGACAGAACTCTCCGTGTGTATGGTTAACGGCGCAAGGGGTAGAAGCACGAATGAGGCGAGTCTTGTGCATGGCGAAGTTAATGCCATGTCGCGACCACGCGACAATATTAGTAAGACGGTTATGGTCTGTTTTGGCGGCATATTACCACAACCCTCTTCTCCTATGGCTCTCGTCCCTTGTACTGTGTATGTTTTGATTAAACTGGGGTCCTACAAACTTGTAGCCGCCTGAAGTGGGAAGCAATGCTATGGGAGGAGCCGAGTGATCAATGTCACCAACAGAAAGGCCCGAGGTTGCCCAACACTGACTCTTCTCTCGATGCAGATCCTCTCGCTTGTGTTCAGGTTTAGATGGTGCGGCGCTAGACCAAAATGTTGTCCTTCGTGGACAATAGAGGTTAGAACTACCAGACGGGCTAACATCATCACATTGACCCCACAAGCTCGGGCGGTGTCGGCGGCCAGACACGTTCCGGAATCAGGAGTGTTCGCCCTTCGACTCTCCTGCCCACACATCAAAACCCTCACAGCCACACAAAACACAACAACCACATCAACTCTATTGATAACTCTCCGATTGCTTTCACCTGACCAACACAACACAAAGCGACACTTGCTGCTGTGTTGGTATCTTTGATACTGAAGCTATCGTAGACGATGGCGGACTCAAAGAGTCTGTTCACACTTCTGGAATGTGCAGCTGGCTACGCCCTTTTTGAGGTGGTCGCGTTTGAGGAGATCGGAGGCCTGTTGGAGGGATCGATGGACACGGTTGCGGATCTTCAGCGATTTGGGCGGGCCGTGAAGCTCAAGGCGTTTCAGCCATTCGAGAGTGCTCAGGACGCTCTAGAAAATGCCAACGCGGTGTCGGAGCATGCCATGGCCGGATCTCTCCACAACTTCCTCGAAATGAATCTTCCCAAGGCAAAGAAGGCTTCCAAAACACCCTCCTTTTCTCTGGGGGTGATCGATCCTGGTCTCGCTACTGCCATATCCGATGGTCTCCCTGGCGTCTCTTGTCGCAGCGACGATACTGTGCGTGAAATTCTGAGAGGATGTCGGCTTCACCTCGAAACGTTTGTAAAAGGACTGGAGAGCGGTGCTGCAGAAAAAGCACAGCTCGGCTTGGGCCACTCCTACTCTCGTTCCAAGGTCAAGTTCAATCCTGCCCGTTCCGACAACATGATTATCCAATCGATCGCTCTTTTGGACCAGATGGATAAGGACTTGAACACGTTTGCGATGCGTGTGCGCGAGTGGTATAGCTGGCACTTCCCGGAGCTTAAAGATATCGTCAAGGACAACTACATGTTTGCGCGCGCCGCAGCTTTTGTTCAGGACAAGAGTTCTCTTCTGATTCCTGCTGGAGAAAGTACCGATGAAAGTGGAGGGGAAAGTAAACTGGAAGGTTTGAAGGAAATCATCGGTGATGAAGAAATGGCGAAGGCCGTTGTGGCAGCGGCGCGCACCAGTATGGGAATGGATTGTAGCTCCGTCGACATGGTCAACATTGTGAACTTCACACAGCGTATGGTTAAGCTTGCCGAATACCGGAAGCAGCTCGCCCTGTACTTGCAGGAAAAGATGTCGGTTGTCGCGCCGAATCTGAGCGCGTTAATTGGCGATACCGTCGCTGCCAGGCTCATCAGCAAGGTACGTTTTGTTGTCGCGCTTCGTTGCAGTGCATCAATAGTCCGCGAGATTTTACCAACCTTGTCGCCATTGCAAATTCGTTCTATAGGCTGGATCACTCACGAACCTAGCCAAAGCTCCAGCATCAACCGTTCAGATCCTTGGGGCTGAGAAGGCCCTTTTTCGAGCGCTCAAGACCAAGGGCAACACACCTAAGTACGGTCTCATCTATCACTCGACGTTTATTGGACGCGCCGACGCAAAGAACAAGGGCCGTATTTCACGATATTTGGCAAACAAATGTTCCATTGCCACACGAATCGATTCGTTCTCGGACGAGCCTAGTCGGCTGTATGGTGAGAAGCTCCGAGACCAGGTGGAGGAGCGATTGAAGTTCTACGAAACTGGGGCCGCCCCACGAAAGAATGTGGATGTGATGGAAGAAGTCGCCAAGCAGCTATCGGCAGGCAAACCAAAGGCGGACGATGACGAAGAAATGGAAGAAGTCGACACCCCGAAATCAAAGAAGGACAAGAAGAAGAAGAAGCGAAAGTCAGAAGCCGCCGAGGAAGAGCCGTCTTCCAAGAAGAAAAAGAAGGACTCATCTGAGACCCCAGAAGGGAAATCGGAGAAGAAAAAGAAAAAGAAAGACAAGAAAAAGAAGGCATCAAAGGACTGAAGACGCTTGCAACCCTCACACTGAATATGTATGGAGAGCGCGCGGGGTTCTGGTGATCTTGCCAGCTAGAACAATGCGTTGTTACAACAAGTTTACATTAGGAGAAATGTGCACAACTTCTACAAGCTGCTTGCTACTAGAATAGTGACCAGTTTGTACTTAGAGTGTAGATTACCACAAAAGAGAGTTCGGGGCAAAGCGAAAAGAGTTAGCCCTCTGTACTACTCCGTCTGGAATTCGGCTGCCCCTGTAACCATGGGATACCCCAAAAGCTCAAAATCCTTCTTGTAGAAGTCATTGATGAGTCGAATCGTGGATTCATCAAGGTGTTCCTTTGTGTAGTATTTGCTTGTCGTGTCGCGAAAGTGCCTTGTCTTCTCGGGGAGCTCAATCGGAAGCTTGTACACTTTCATGAGATTCGCGAACTCTTCACTGAGATTCTCGTAACGCACAACGTGGTCGATCATAAGCGTCCCTGCCTCATCGTATACAAAATTATGCTGGGGAAGGAAGTGGCCTCCATAGTAGGTTTTCCCGTCGTATTCATGGATTTTGGAGACAATCCACTCGTTCATTTTGGCGGGGTCGTGCGAGGATCCATGAATTGCGCCTTCGAAGTAATGATACTCACTGATGATACGATCGTACGGATTTCTGATAACAGCGAACGTCGCCGCATCTCCATATACAGGAGGGTCGAGCCAATAATGTGGTGCGTGCCACGGTTCGCCGTGGTAACGCTTTCCACCTTTGGGCGGTCTCATCATGTTGAACTGCTTGGGCCAGTCTGGGCGTTTACACCCAAGATTCCCCCATTCTTTGTAATGGCAAGCGCCCCAGATAACGCCAGCCCTGGAAGCGGCTTTCTCAATCGCACTTCCTCCATTCTTTGTGATGTGTACGAATTCAAGCCTTTTCACGCCGCGCTCTGGACCTTTGAGCACAACTGTGGCGGGATCGAACATCGCCTGTAACACACGCCGCGACGGATCCATGGTCAAGACTCTGGTGCTCTCTTTCAAATATGGAATCAGCGCTACGAACGCCGTCAAGGCGACAGCGCACAGGAGTTTCCGTGCCCAGGCGGTCATCTTGGTCTTGCTACGGCGAGAGGCTTTTATGTGGTCTCATTTTGTGAGCACGATAACCAGAATGGCTCTCAGGATAATAATGACCCCTGAAATGACTTTGACATCTCCGAGGACATTGCATTGATGCAGATGTGAGCGACAGACGACCAGAAAATCAACCACATCGACCGAAAGCAATAGCGCCCAATAGAGAGTTCTCTATGTTGCTACTAGCTTGCTACTTGTACCCTACGTTACAAAAGGATGAAACTCACTAGCTGACATTTAGCACAGCCACCGCCACCGGAGGAGGACGCTGCTCGCCCGATGTCGACACGTAGTCTCCCCTTGCCCACGCCAGCATGTAGTTCTTCGGATGAAACGCTACTTCGTCCGCTCCACCTCGTCCCACCTTCCCAATGAGTTGCCCGTTCGATGCGTCTGCTAGATCGATAGCTTCGCCTTCTGTGCTGCTAGCGACCATTTTGGAATCATGAGAGAAGGCAACGCTTCGAACAAACTTGACGTGTCGCGTAATGGTATCAGTGCAAATCATCTTCTTCACGTCCCACAGCCCCACAATGGCATCACTCCCGCCCGATGCAAGCCGTGATCCATCCCCTGAAAACACATGAGTGTACACGGGTCCCGTGTGAGCCGGATACACAAACGCCTCTTCGTCGACTGCTTCGCCTGTTAGATAGTTCCAAAGTCGCAACTCTCCCATCCCCTCACCCTGAAACGTCGTTGCGGCGACAAGATACTCACCCGAGGGCGAAAACACACATGACTCAATGACATGAGGCTTCAACGAGAAAGAATGTAACGGAGTGGCCGACGAGGAATTTCGTCCTCCCTTGGAAGAAGACGACAGCTTCCGCGTATCATAGATATGGACAGTATTGTCGCGTTCCGTGACGGCCAGGAGCGAACCAGTCGGAGCCCACTCAATCGAAGCCGCACTCCCCACTCCAAAGCGCCCCGGTGGCGATTTCAATTCAATCTTTCCCATGGCCCGCTGTGAGCCGCCGCGAATGTCCCAGAGTCTCACGGTCCGATCGAGCGCCGCCGTACAGAGTGCGTTGGCGTCGGACGGATGAAATCGGACTCGTTCCACTGGAGCGTTATGACCGGAAATACTCAATATCTCTCTTCCCTTTGACAACAAAGCGTCAGAGACGTTTAGAATGCCGCGTCTCATTCACGAATTCAAGCTTGTTGGCCGTGCAGAGGATGTCGTACCTGGCTGCCACCACCCTCGACTGTCCATATTTTCGCTAGCCGCTCGCTCGTCGCTCCCGCTAGCCATGACCCAGTGCTATTCCACGACACGCTCCTCGACTGTGTCGGAGCGAGATAGTTTAAAGTGGATAGCGATTAGTGAAGAGCAAAGTACTGTATTGAAGCTCGTGCAGTTTCATGCAGCGCTTGTACTGAGACAGACGTACCCTTTCTCGTTGAGTGCCGCAATCTATCACAGTCACTTCGCCCAAACGAAGGTTCGTCCGACCCGTCATGTTCTATCTCTCCCGACACTTCGAATCAAGTCAGCTCTCGTCGATTGTATTCAGAGATGAGATCGGAGGGGGTCAATCAACGAGAGAAGACGACTAAGGGACACGACGCGGCGGCTCTCGGCTCGACTCTCTGCCATCAGATAATGTCAACATCAGCATCACGGTATGTAGAAGCTACGTGAAGTCAATACCATCGATGACCCGGACTTTTCTGCCCATCGATGTGTCCAAACTGATTAACTGATGATGCTGTGCCCATCATCATTTTTTCGAACACATTGAAGATTCTTCTGGCACCACAATCACAATCTTCTTGCAATTCATTCACATCGCCCATCAGCTCTCTTGTCGGCGACGCTGATAAAAGTCTTCGTGCTCTTTCTCATGTCGAACTATAGGAGCATCTGGAGGCAGGCCGATTGGGAATGGAGATCCGGAAATGTTCGACGATCTGCCGACCTGTATTTGGAAGCGCTCCGGGCTACGAATGAGGTGTGGGACGATGGACGGTTCTCTATCATGCTCATGTATGCGCAGCTCATAAGAGAAAACTGCACTACCAGAGACTTCGTGAGGGATTCTGACTTGCAAATCCTCGTAGAACTGGTCATGAACGAAGCGGAGCCCTGTCTGTATCGCGGTAAAGTTGCACATGAGATTGGCCAAATTTTGCTATTTAGTGGCAGGGTAGAAGCAGCGGCAGTCGCGGCTCGTAAGGCTATGCGGATCATGAACCGTGCCAGTCTCGACGAACGTCGACGTCACATAAATGTCTACGAGAGAGGTCCTGAAGAAGAGCCGGAGTTTACCCAAGTTGATTTCCTTCTTTCAGATGAGGAGGAAATCATCTTTGAAAACATAGATAGACTCAGAGACGGGAGGTTGGCTGGTCCTCGCTTTCCTGATTTCAACGTTCTGAGATTGTTATGTGGAGGATTTGAGTGTGACTACTGTAAGCAATCTTTGCAAGCGCTACGGAAAAAGAGTCTCGAGGGATGTCTCCGTTGCAAGAAGGCATACTACTGTTCCCGAGCCTGTCAAATCGCCGCTTGGGGACGTACCGGGAGTACAGACGGGCACCGACAACACTGCCGCAAGCCCGACGATATAAGAGTGGGTGACTTTATGGCTCTTGTGGACTTGAAGTCAAACTGTGAACTCAATGGCAAAATCGTCAAGGTACTAAAGAAGTCCGCGAACGGCGAGCGCTGGAGCGTCAAAGTAGCAGGCACAAACGACAAAGTGATGGTCGTCCCTGCGAAACTGGACCACCTCCGTCCCCTCAACTAGTCAACAAACATGATAATGTGGAATCCTGGGAAGCATTTTGTAACGAACGATGCGAGAAGACGGTAAAATAGTACTTCGTATTGGTGTATTTCTGACCGTCTCGTTGTATGAACTCATCGACCATATCTCGTCACCACCAGTAATGTCTCATCCCGATTGTCGTTAAAACCCAGTCTTCAGTTAGCCTGTGCTGCTAGTGAATCTTCTGGTGGACCAGCCCCTCCCGGCACCAACACGGCGATCTGATTTCCATTGAGCAAGATCTCGCTTTGTAACTCAGTCTTGACAAACTTCCCGTCGCTGTCTGAAGTATACTCGACCGCGTCGTCCAATACGAGATTTACCTGTTGAGAGATGCGTGAAAAAGTGTTTAAGAAGACTTATGTCAAAGTAAAGCACAGCCAAAGGATGAAACACGTACATAATCATCAAAGCCTCGAAGCGTGCCGACGACCTCGGTCTTGCCCCTCATGAGTATCCAAAGCTGGGAGCCAATTGCTTTGTCGATTAGTTCTAGCGGCAAAATTCTAGTAGCCATCTTTCTGCGTACGGTGTATCCGACCAGAGTGGAATGATATTGGGTGTGCAACGGTGCTGTTCCGGTTCTGTCTTGCCATGTGAACCGTCATGGACGGTAGACGCTGACAGCGGCGGCACAGATTGGAATTGGGGACGCCCTCGTGTGACGGACAGGCCAATGACATTTTGATTGCGCGGTTGCGCGCGGCAACTTCGCGCAAAACAAGGTTCGAAACGTTCAAAAGACCCGCCGGACCGCGAACGCGCTTATGATGTTTTGATCGATCTGACCATGGCGAAAAGATACAGCGAGCGGAAACCTTCCGAAGATTGATTGCTCTGCACCCTCCCGCCTGCTACTCTGCTCCGTTATGTCAGCTTTGAGCTTGGTACCGCGTGTAAGACGCGCCCTCCTGTATCTGCAAGGCTTTGATGCTCGCAAGATTTCCAAGGCATCATCTCATCCTACTCTTGACTGCGCTTGCTTGGATATGGAGGACGGCGTGGCACTGTCGAAAAAGGAGGACGCGAGATATGGAATCCTGCAGGCACTGAACCAAGTCGACTTTGGGAGAACCGAGCGACTAGTTAGAATCAATGGTTTTT
>OLMU01000238.1:0-10664 GCA_900291995.1 Licmophora abbreviata | reverse complement strand
GGATACCAACCGCACAAGTGAAGGGTCGTCTGATGCGCACATGCAGGGCAATGCTCTCGCCGATGCCCCGGCTAGCGCATTGAGCAGTGCGTCTTCCCTCACGGCAGCAAGTCAGCCACCTAATCAGTCAAGTGGAGGTGATCAAGAAGCAGAACCCATGGTCGGAACGGGCACGATACCAGAAGAAGGACAAACACTGGAGCGACTTATTGTGAGTGCCGACGAGCACAGCGGAAACGATATTATCGTAGAGCCGTCGTCGGGAGGCACCGCGGACGAAGCGGAACGAAAGACGCTCGCCTACGAGAACGCTGTCCTTCGCCAAGCTCTCGAGCGCATGGGAGGCAAGACTCCCAGGGCCTACATTGAAGAATCCAAGACCGGCGCAACTACGGACTCTGACAAGGAAGACCTAGAGTCGGAAGTTGTGAGGCTGCGCAAGGATCTCGCCGACGCCAAGGCTGAGTCGCGAAAGTCGAAAACCGCTCTGGTAGCCGCAAAGAAAGAGGACCCAAGACAGAACGATAAGATTAGCCACTCGAGCTTTGAGGTTGGCGACGTCGGTCTGTTTATGCCGACGGGACGCGGCTCAGGAGGAAAGCGCACATATCTGGCCTTCCATTCCAACTGCCCGAATCGTTATTTGTCAACGGACAGTATCAAAGGCACGCCTGACTATGTGCTGGGACGAATTGTGTACCAAGAGGAGCTGTTGGCGGGCGAAGTGGGCACGGATGCCAATCCCTACGGCCTTCACGTAGGGACTAAGTTTTGGGTGTTGACGGTCGAAGTCTTGAATGCTCCATGATGAGCGAGACTTTTGGTTCATACCCAAACTAGCAACATAAAGAATAACAATAGATCTGCATAATGATTATGTTCGTCGTGAACAAGGACGCGATCGTTGCTCGTAGCGTCTTATGACACGTCTGTGTTGCGAACATTAAGCCATCACGAATAAAATGTGTCATCTTCATCAGCGACGTTCGAGAAGCAGTCTCACCAAGCCCCGTGCAACTATCAAAAAGAGAACCCCCAGCAGCCACCCATGAAGGTCTTGAATGACATTCTCTTCCGCAATCGCCTCATCAATGACACTCCGCTCATTTCTTTTTCGCAGGTGCATTCTCCTTCCGCGCTGCGTCTTGCAAGAGTTCCGTATCGACGTGTTCAGGAGGTATTTGAATATACCGTACAACGCTACCACGAACAAAACAGTTCTGAAGAGAGCACAGCTGCGGGTATTTCTCTGGATTCACCACTTTAACATTCAGCAACTTGACATTCAGATACTGGTCAACACTATGTAAGGTACCCGTCAAAACTACGTCATTCTTCAGCTCGACGGCAATTTCTTTCCCCACGAGTGTCTTGAAGAAGGAATAGAAAATCTGCAGTGGCAAAAACGGGGTACGTTGAGTCAGGTCTACCGGTATGCAAGAGGGCGCCTGGGCAAGGCGGCAGTCCACCTGGTGCAGAGTCGGACAGATCGTCATTCGGCAACATCTGAAACATGTCGTCCACCACAGCGCCGCTAGTACATGGACTGAGCACTGGCATAACAGCAAAAGCGACTTACCATTGGTAGAAGCTACGGGCAAAGCGGTCGACGATCGATGGCTTATCGTGGCTGTGTCTGCAGTGTCTCGTGTCTCCTCTTTTGTCTCGCGGCGGTGGAGACGCTGCTGGAGAAGCGCGAGAGGAATCCGGAATTTTACATGTCGTGAATGCGGTGTACCCCTTTGCTTTCGTGAACTATTCGGTCGTACCGGCCGCGGTTTTAGATAGATTCAGGACAGTCTGAGTAGGCCGTTCTACCGGTTCTGGATTCGAACGATATAAGCAAATTGACTGTCCAGTTTCTTTCGAATCCTGAGTAGTTTGTTTCTTAAGAAGGAGTAATGCGAGGGTGGATCTCCTCTAGAGAAAGCGAGTGGAATTGGGTCGTACTCTTGTCTTTATATACATAAATTTGCCCTTCTGTCTGTAGTACGGA
Organism: Licmophora abbreviata; assembly: GCA_900291995.1. Lineage (NCBI taxonomy): Eukaryota > Bacillariophyta > Fragilariophyceae > Licmophorales > Licmophoraceae > Licmophora > Licmophora abbreviata. The sequence continues at coordinate 8,668 of OLMU01000238.1, read as the reverse complement.
CGCTGAAATAGCCACTGGTCGCGAGTTCGACCCTCGCCTCGAGCACTTCTTTCGAAGCTCGTGTAACTCAGTGGTCAGAGTGGTGGTCTTATGTGCGTTCTTTTTTCCTCAGCAATGCCCACCAATACATTTTGCACTATAAGTTTGGGAGCAGCAATGAGCTTAAGTATCGAAATGACAAGCAAACAAATTATTCGTGTAAAGAACGATGTAGCTAGCTAGATAGAGAGCTACTAGTAGCTGCCTGGAGTGTTCTTGGTATCTCTCTAGCTAGAACGACGAAAACTCGTCGACAGATCATTCACATTCTGGTTTGAAGCGGGCAGTGTAACTGCCTTCTCGTCGATAAATTACTCCTTGGGATTGAGCACGTTTGTAGCTCCAAGGAGTCCATTTCGTCACTCATGTTCAATATCGTCTGTCAGTCGCTCTCGGATGAAACGAAGCCATGACGTGCGAATTTCTGTCCATATGTCCGATCGGTCCCGTAGAACTGACGTAGCGCCTGGTACCGTGGCACTGATGGCGATGATATTCTGCTGATGTGTTCGCGCCAGAGGAGAGAATTGGCTCACACACATCAGCCGCCGAACAGGATGGGCACATCAAACATCACACTTTTTGGCATTTCTGGGAGACTCCATCGGATCAAATCACACCGAACTGTTCCTCGTCTCTCCACCTATCGACCGAAGTAAAGAATAGTCCGGTTGATCCTACTTCCAGCTGGGAAACACGTTTTTGTGGGTGCTTTGTTGAACTCCAGATCGCAACAAGATTCGCCATAACCCGGAAACGCGCGGGACAAGTTCTTCCTGGCGCGCAACTGAAGTCAGCACGGAGAGAGGCCATAAAGGTATCGAGCCTGAGAAATACGAACAGTTCTCTTCATGAGCAGCGCCGGTCAACCGTATTCTCGTCGTCGGCGGCGCAGTTGCGGTCGGATACTGATGACCGCATGTTGCGGTTGGCTCGCCTGCAAGAGCCGAGCGTTTCTAGAGACTCCCAGACGGGTCGGCCGGGCCGCCGTCAAGATTCCCCGAAATTCGCATGCACCGACTTCGTTATCAGCGATGCACGAGAGAATTGCGCGAAAGAGTGTGACTATGACTCTCTCGTCTCGCGAATTGAGATTCTTCGGCGGCGGCGCAACTCTCGAATTGCCTGTCCCGACTATGAGCACCCTGTCGGACCTACCGCGAAGCAGTTATGGCAGGAAGGATGACAGTGCCAAGCCTTTCAACGGTGCATGCTCTTCGACCTTCTCGAGTGGCTCTAGTAATGTGTACTCTACCCACAACAATAACAAAATGGAACCTCCCAAGTCTCAGGAGTCGACATCTCTTATGCTGACGGAGGAGGAGCGCGAACTCTTTCTATTGCTGCGCCACGTGGTAAAAGACACTGGGATTGACGGCACGACGCTCCGAGTCGCCGGTGGATGGGTGCGTGACAAGCTCTTGGCGACACCTGAGTACGCACATTTGCGGGATCTGTCTTTGAGCCAGACGGATCATTGGAAGAAGGGCGTAGCACAGAGACTGACGTCAAAATTTGCGCAGAAGCACGGTCATCAGAAGCAACACCAGCCGTCAATGGGGCGACAAGGGACAAAGGTGATTAAGAGGAGGGATGCTCTCATGAATGCATCAAATAACGATGCTGAACAGAATCAGCCGGTCGACATTGATATTGCCCTCAACGACATGCTTGGTCGAGAATTTGCAGATCACCTGAACGAGTACTTGCAGCAACAGGGAAAGAAGACAGTGTCGGTAGGAGTCGTTCTAAAGAATCCAGAGAAGTCGAAGCATCTCGAGACGGCGACGATGAAAGTGAATAGCTTCTGGATTGATTTTGTGAACTTGCGAGCAGAAGAGTACACGCAGGATAGTCGCATTCCCGACTTGATGCGTATCGGCACTCCTTCTGAAGATGCATTTCGAAGAGATCTGACGATCAATGCCTTGTTTTACAACATCAATACGGGACAGATTGAAGATTGGACAGGAAGGGGCCTGGACGACCTGCAGCGCGGTATAATTGCTACACCATTAGCCCCTCTGACAACTCTGTTGGACGATCCACTTCGAGTATTAAGATCGATCCGTTTTGCGGCCCGACTGCGCTTCACCATGGATGATGCGCTGGTCGAGGCCGCTCAAGACATTCGCGTACGCAATGCGTTGGCACAGAAAGTTTCGCGAGAACGAGTCGGCGGTGAGGTCGACCTGATGCTCCGGTCGCCGGACCCAGTGGGAGCTATGCGGTTGCTTCGAAACCTGCACTTGATTGAAACAGTACTTCCAGTGGGAAGATGCACCGACGAAGTCTTGAATCCTGATGTCATCTTTTCCAAAGGATTGGCGTCTTTGTCTGCCGCACACGATTATCTTTGCGACTGCAAGGTGAATTTGCCCATGTGGTGTGAGAAGAGGCGGTCTGAAATCGCACGCACCTATGGAGCTCGAGAGCTGTCTCTCTTAGAAGACGAGGAAGCGCGACGGCTCTTGTGGTACGCTGCCTTCCTCAAGCCATTTCGAGATTATGCATTGAAGGTTGAGCAGGCGAAGACTCAAGGTCGACGCGCGGGGAAGAAAACTCGCCGATCTGCCGTCTGCAACTTGCTGACAAACGAGCTCAAGCGGCCAATACGAGACGCTGACGCCGTCAGGAAAATCATGAATGCTGCAGATGACATTACCAATCTGATTAATAGCGGTTGCGACTTGTCGGCCGTGTCCGTTCTGTTGAGCGGAATCGAAGTGAGATTTCAAGGTGACGAAGCAAGTGGCACTCTCAAATGCCGCATGAAATCATCTGAGGTTGACAGCGAGACGGAAGATGACCCCATGTGGGCGCATGCAATGGAATTCCGTTTGCTCACGTCGAAGGTTATCGACCGAGTTGGTCCTCTGTGGCGCGCTGCGCTGGTGTTGTCTCTGAGTGAACAGCTTGTTTCTCTGAGCGACGATATCTTCATCGAAGGCGATGTGGTAAGTTTCTGATTACGATCAATCTCCGAGTCTTCTGCTTGAAGATTTGGCTCTCACTCATGTCCTATCTTCCACGTGAAATTTCAGGTTGGCGAAAGTCAAGAAGAAACACGACAGGGTATCATCGATCGTTATGACGCCTTCGCCGCGGCTGTACAACAGCTGGGACTTATCGGCGTATGGGGACAAAAACCTCTGCTGGATGGCGGAGAAATGAAGAAGATGTTTCATAGAATACCGAAAGGTCCCGGATTCCGAGAGGTAATGGACGAGCAAGAAAATTGGATGATGACTCATCCGGGTGCTGGTAAAGACGCTTTGGCGAAGCACCTGCAAGCCCAGTTCCCGGAGTATGTGTAGCGCAAGAGTTGTAAAACAGAAACTTTCATATGAAACTATAGACCGAACTGATTACTTACAACTTTTGTACGAGGTATCGTTTTAATGGAGATGCTTCCCTGTACTGTCGGCACACATGCATTCGTCGAGAACGATCATGGCTTCCTCCTTCGACATACCCAACACGACCACACTCTCATGGCCGCCCGGTTCAACCTACATTTTCGGAAGATGGAAGGCGACCATAGTAGACCGGGACGCGAATCACCTAACGTAGCCCAAACCTCCAATCGGCTTGCAGAGAGATGAGGAGCTACTGTGCAACAACCAATCCGGTAGATGGGCACCCGGAGCTATGGGATGGCTGGCTTTCATCATGCGTGTGACGTGTCTGGCTCTTGTGCCACGCAGGCGCCTCGCGCTAGTGTCTTGGTTTCCGGTTTGTGTGTAACTTTCGATCTTGGTCCGTTCACACTCTTGCCTGTTGCAGTGAGAACTCGACCATAATACGCGACCAAGAACGATCAGGAAGGCTCTACTCTTTCCATTGAGCACCCTTCGATGCATTGAAGGGTTTGAACTTTTGCAGCTACGCACGAGATCCATCAGCGATGCCGCCTCGACAATGCAGTCCGACCCCTTCCGACGACAGGTCCCTGTCGGACATGGCGCCCCTTGTCGAAAAGAAATCTGGGCCCCAAAACTTGACCGGACTACGCTCCGATCTCGAAGCCGAAGCCAGTGCAGCTCGTGACCTGCACGACTTGTTCAATCTTGCGGCGTTGGTAAGAAGCTCAATGCTTTCGGCATCGAATCTTCTCGAACGTTTACGGAACCACCCCTCGCCTCACACAGTCGCTCCTACCGCCTTCTCGTCGCAGCTCCCCACTATTACGTTCACTCTTGCCAACTGGGACTACACAAAATTGGCTATTGGCCCTGAGGCCGCCTGGACAGACTACTACTTTATACACTTGTGGGTCTCCGTCGTTGCCTACTTTGTTGTCGACATTGCGTGGTTGCTTATCGTCCCGCATTGCGTCAAGAGTCCAACTGTCCTTATTCTGGTATGTACTACTGGGAACGACGGTCGATATGAAGTTAAGGAATACGCTCATCTTGTGTTTTTCTTCATCTTGCAGCATCACTTCTTTGCCGTGGTCTATGTGGTGGCACCATTCCTGTGGCCCGAACTGCGTTGGTGCATGGGTGCCTTGTTGTCCTCTGAAGTCAACACATGGTTTTTGATTGCTCGTCGGGTTGTATTGAAGAGAAAAATGGACCAGTGGCTTGTCAATATCATTTCGACGATGTTCTACATTACTTGGATTTCCATTCGGGTGATTGTGTTTCCGTTCATGCTGATGCTGTTCTTGCACATGGCATACGTGGAGATCGAAAGATCCGGAACGTGGATGCATCCACAGCTCCTTTTCTTGCCACTGCAATTTTGTCTCGTCGGGCTGAACTTCAAGTGGAGCGTCGATTTGTTTGGACCGCATATCAAACGTTGGATGGGCAAGACTACGATCGGTAGTAGCTAGACTAGCGTTTGAAACTAAGCGCGATTGAAGTGTCAGCGATTCCGATCTCGTTTAGTGGATACTACATTACGGAATGCCGGATTGTAGGATAACAGTTTGGTGATACCGGTATCTATGCTGGTACGACCGAGAGGGTCTTTCGGAGTTGCCTTTTGCACACGTCGATTGTTGTTCGACAGATGTTTGATTCATTCGATTTGATTGATTCGATCACGCGTGACGGACAGATGAGAACTCCCCGAATTGTTCAACGCTGTGTATGCATAGAAGGGTAAGCATGTAGAAGCCTTACTTGTTCCTACGTAGAAATGCAAGCCTGTACCTCCACACTTTGAACTTGGACGGTCGGTCCTCCAGCCGGAGATCTCACGAGCCAGCAAGCATGCGACGACGCGAAACAAGCAAGAGAAGCTGGTCATCATTTCACTCGTCTCGCGATTGGGGTCTCTCTCTGTTCATACGAGTGAAGAGAATACGACTGACTGTTTCTTGCTTTGCACTAGAACAGCCGCTTCTGAACTCTGCGTGCAACGACTGAAAGCGGAAAGTGTTGTGCCTTTTCTTGCCTTTCTCATCGAACCGAATACCGAATACCGTTAGTTCTAGAATGGCTCCGCGACAGCGTGACATAAACGTGGAATCTGTCTCTCCGACTGCGGTGGTCGAAAAGGGTAAAGGGAATGCTGAGAAGATAGACTCTCCCGCGGATCTGGCGAGAGACCAGCATGATATCTTCAATCTATTCGCCCTGGTACGTCGTCTCTTGATTCCAGTACCAGATTTGCCGGCGCATCCTTGGCTCGTGAAACCCATGTACTTTGTTAGAGTCGTACGGAGAAATCTCACGGCAATCAACTTTTTTACTGCTCTTTTCCTCAATTCGTAGATTCCTGTCGTCGTCTTGACGCTCTCCAACTGGGATTATGCCCAGTTTGTCCGAGGCGAAATTGAAGAGTCTTGGCATGGTCAGTTCTTTCTTCACTTGTGGGGGGCGACGTTTGCATACTTTGCAATGGATTTGTGGTGGGTATACCGAACCCCAATATGTGTCAAGAGTCCCGGCATGATTATCAAGGTACACCATTGCTAGCTACTGTGGGGCGTTTGACCTGCTGTCTGCATGTCTTCACCGATTCAACTCACAACGACTGCTGCTTCACCTGCTTATATTCATGCAGCATCATATTATTGCCATTGTGTATTTGCTGGGACCCTTAAAGTTTCGAGAGTTTGAATGGATCATGGGCCTCATCATTTCCGTCGAGATCAATACTTGGTTCCTCATCGCACGGCGAGTGTTTATCTATCGCCGCGACTTCCGGAAGCCCCTGTCGGATGTCATCACCGGCGCCTTCTACGCTTCGTGGATTGTGATCCGCTGTATAATCTATCCAGGTGTACTTGTCGTCTATCTGCGAATGGCCCACGAGGGGATCATCCGAACACAAAGCATCATGCACATTCAACTCTTGTTTGTGCCCCTTCACGCTGTACTGGTCTTGCTGAATCTGAAGTGGACCTACGACTTGTTTCTGCCGATAACGAGGCAGTGGTTTCGGATTGATTCTAACTCGGGTGCGACAGGCGTATCCAGCGGGTTGTGACCAAGCGATGCGACAACAACAACAACAACAACAACAACAACAACAACAACAACAACAATAACGTGGTGTTGAATACATAGCGTGAGCTAAATGTCAATGTAAGCCATAGATATCGGTGTAGGATTGTCCTTTTTATTGCCTTATTGAAATGCTGGCTAGCTCGCTGGAGTGCATCCTTATCTGCGAGTTGGTAACCATCTCATGATGGGTCCGGGGGCTGGATGTTTGCCGGTGAACGGTTAGGCGTAGTCCGCAGAGACCACACGCGCATTGCCGCTCTTGAGAATGCGGCGATCACTCTCCTTCTCAACGCCGATGTCAAGGTGGCGCCCCTTTCCTTTGCCATCTTCCTTGCAATTCTTTCGATTGCCGATGCACAACTTGTAGTATTCGGTCCAGTCCCTGTCACCGGTCGTCGGGTAAGGGTAGTTGAACTTCTTCGTGAAACCTTCAGACTCAATTGTGTGTAGACCATCTCCTAGGTCGTCCGTGGAGATGAGCAAGAAGAATCCATGCGACCTGACAAAGTCGTTAGGAGCATCTTCCCACCAGTTGAGGTCTTCGAACTGAAAGATATCGGAGGTGGCGATGTAGTCGCGGCAACGACGGACTTCACAGCCATCAATGTAGCACTCGTTACGGATCTTGGTGAACATGGTCATCTCGATGCTTCCTAGAATCGATGCTCCCAGGACGGTCAATTCCTCGCTCTGATAATAGAGATCATCGGGAAGTTGAAGGATGTACTTCAGGAAATCGCCCTCGATTACCTCCGGCACGAAATCCGGGTCATCGTCCCACTCACTTCCCCAGATCCTGGCCCGTCCAACGTTGGCGAAGATGTACTTGACCTCTCGAGGAACATGGAGGGTTCCATCAGGCGTGGTAAGGAGGTAGAAGATCTCGCCGTTGTCCTGATTTTTTTGCGCATCTGCGAAGGACGTTTCCGGATCCACCGAATCGATGAACTTCCACCAGCCCTCAAGCGCCGAGGCGTACGTAATGCCATCGTAGGACTTGAATCCATCATCGTCGAAAATAGGGAGTGGAGAGGCGCCGCACTTCTTGTCGCCCTTCGCCTCGACGTCGTTGTTTCTGGCGAGCGCGGAGATGGCGAGAAAGCTGACAAGGCCCTTGATCAAAGAACTTGGAAAAGGCATGCTGCCGTCCGTAGTTGAGAATAGCGATTTCTTGAGAATGAGGATGCAAGAGACATCGAGTGAGGAGCGATGAGTGAGCGCTTGAATAACCCAAACAATAGCACACGTCCATGTTCGACATCAGCACAAGCCTTACCGTGAACTCCGCTGAAGAATTGTGCTCGACAAGATTCAGTGTTTAGGTTTCAAGATCTTTCAACCTCGAAGGTTCACGTTCCAAATTTCAGTGCCACTTCTACGCGCGAAACGTTCGGTAGGTCTACACGTACGAGGTACGCAGTTCACGTCATACGCGTGAACATTAGAGTTCAGTGGCAGTCTTCTTCCAGGGGCAGTGTCCTCCAGAGACTGCATGCAAGCGCGAGTACGCGTACATATCGAAGGCACAGAGAAGAAGGCCTCAAAAATAAGATGGTCACGCCAAAGTCGTCATCGTGTCATCATGGAAAATGTGAGATGCCTGTTCTTACATGACGCAAGCCATAATTGCTGTCCTTCATAGCTTAATACATGGTATATTCGAATTTGACAGGCTCTCTTCAACGGAGAGCTCTGTGGATTGCTACGCCATCTGTACGGTTTGTGGTATCCGGTAGATGTCTACGATCTGACAAATTGGTTCGATTTGAATCGGAGCGCGCGCCCTGCAGAGCAACGATCCTTTTGAAATGGCATCGCCGACATCGAGAGGACACAGCTCGGCAGCAGCGTGGCATTGTTGACTGGTTCTTTGTGAAGGATTTTGGTCATTCGGAGGAGACCATGGCGGCGGAAATGGATACAGGAATGAACAGTCTCAACGAGCTGCGCGCTAGGTTCGAGGACTTCCTTCGCAGTGAGGTGAGAGACGAGCGAACGATATGTTTTGCTTGGGACTTTACATGGGAAACAATGATGGGCTGTCCGGTGTCGCTGACATCTCTTCCTCTCTTGTCTATACAGCGTTTCAATCACATAGACCGGATAGCAACGGCAATCGATGACTACGTCCACAGAGCGTCGTCTAATAGTGGAGCAGGGAAGCA
>OLMU01000237.1:0-14462 GCA_900291995.1 Licmophora abbreviata | reverse complement strand
CATGGCGGAGATCCGCTCGGAAGATGCTCGCTTGTCGCAACGCTTGCGATTGGACCCGCTTCGTCATTTGAGAGCACTTGAGGCAGCGTGTCATGCGATTGCTAGCGAGGAGCGCCCTGGCTATGACAAGGACAATGTCCAGATCAAAGTGGCCCTGACTGGTCCTGTTGGAGCGGTCCCATCTAGCCCTCGCGAACTCACGTCGTCTTCGCTTCGACAACTTGTTTGCGTGGAGGGAGTTGCAACGAAGGTACGATCGTACTCGAGTGAAAAGAAGAGTGATTGGTATTCGTATTCTTTGTCGTCGCTGTCGCTTACGATGTCATTTCATCTTGCTTGAATCCCGTAGGTGTCGGCCATCAAACCGAAGGTCGTCAAGTCGGTCCACTACGTTCCTACGACCGACACGCATCATTCGCGTGATTATGTTGACGCCACGGATCCTCATCTTGGACTTCAGGCAGTAGACTCGTCCGGACGCGAGCAACCTGACCGCATCATCAACATCACATCTTCTGTGTATCCAACCAAGGATAGCGAAGGGAATCCAATGGAGACTGAGTTTGGACTCTCGACATTCAAGGATCACCAAACCATCACTCTACAAGAGATGCCAGAACGTGCACCGATGGGGCAGCTTCCTCGATCCATCGAACTCGTTCTCGATCACGATCTCGTCGATCGCATCAAGCCTGGCGACCGCGTCCAGGTCGTCGGCGTTTACCGTGCTCTTGCAAATTCGACATCGGGCGTATTGACCTCTACCGGCGTCTTCAAGACGGTAGTCCTCACTAACAATATACAGATTCTGGGACGCGACGTCAGTCACTTGACCTTTTCACCTCAAGACATCCGCACTATTCGATCGCTCGCCAAGCGCGATGACATTCTTTCCATTCTTGGACGCAGCATGGCTCCGTCTATTCATGGACACGCTGTCATTAAAAAGGCGCTTGCCCTGCAACTCTTGTCAGGCTGCGAGAAGAATCTTGAAAATGGTACTCATCTACGTGGAGACATAAACGTACTCATGGTTGGCGATCCCTCGACTGCCAAGAGTCAGCTCCTTCGATCTGCCATGACGATTGCACCACTGGCAGTGTCGACTACAGGAAAGGGTTCTTCCGGTGTAGGTCTCACAGCTGCCGTCACATCTGATCCGGAAACAAGGGAGCGTCGGCTCGAAGCGGGCGCCATGGTTCTTGCTGACCGTGGACTGGTTTGCGTCGATGAGTTCGACAAGATGGGAGAGAACGATCGCGTGGCAATTCATGAAGCAATGGAACAGCAGACCGTCACTATTGCCAAGGCCGGCATCCACGCGAGTCTGAACGCACGATGCTCTGTTCTGGCGGCTGCTAACCCTGTGTATGGACAGTACGATAGGAAGCGTCGTATTCAAGAAAACATTGGACTGCCAGATTCGCTCTTGAGTCGTTTTGACTTGCTGTTTGTTGTACTTGATCAGCTTGACCCCGAGACTGACCGTCGCATTGCCGCGCATGTGATTCGCGGTCACCGTTATCGTCCAGGGAACGGGCAAACGGGACATGATAGCGATTACGATGACGACGACGAAGATTCTGTTGCGGAGGTAGTCGGAGAGAGTGGGGGCTCAGAGCGGGTGCACTCTGTGTGGCAGCGATCTCGCGCCCAAAATTCACAGTCCTCCTCCTACACGCACTTGAATACGAAGGAAGATTCTGATTCTCACGCTAACGACGTGCTACAGCATGACTTTCTACGAAAGTACTTGCATTTTGCCAAGGCAAGGATCAAGCCCGTATTGACGGAAGAGGCCCGGGAGTGCATCGCGAACCGATATGCTGAAATGCGAAGCCGTCAAGACGAGCGTACGCTACCTGTGACCGCTCGTAGCTTGGAAACTGTTATTCGTCTCGCTAGTGCGCACGCAAAAGTAAGTGTGAGATAGTTGGTCCTGGAGTGAATATGATGCCTTAATCCACTCACACATGTGTCTTCGCTCTTCTCCTAGGCGCGATTGAGCCATGTGGTCGAAGCCGAGCCTGACGTAAAGGCTGCGATGGATATTCTCAGTTTTGCCCTTTACCACGAGAACAATGAAGATATCGCGCATCAAACTGCCAAAGAGAACGCGAAGACTGTCGATGTATCCGACGACGGGGAGTCGGCCGATGCATCGGATGACGGGGAATCCGACTCGGGGGAACAAAGTAACAAGCGGATGCGCCTTGACGAAGCAGGGAGCTCAAAGACGCTCAAGACTCGTATCTGGGAACAAGTCACTACTTCTGGCGAACTCGGACTGGAAGACGCTTGCACAGACGTCGAGGATCGCGATGAAATCCTGTCGACTGTGAAGGAATTGGAAAATGAGGGACTTATCGTGTTTTCTGACAACACCATCTACCCTCTCGATTGACGGGTTCCTCTAATTTGTTCTTCACCAAGCCTGCCAGCGTTTTATGCAGTGCGAGTGTGATCATGTCGTTTGGATCGGCATGGTTTTACGATCGACACTGATGAAGGTATCCGTATGATTCATAACTCTTTTTACGTTGCTAAATTAGCTAGAGAGAGGTCGAACAACGTTTTGGTATTTTGCAGTCTGCGCACTTTGCTTTGACCTCATGGTTTCGCTAGAACCACAGAGGAGACATGTCGCATGCGACAATAGACGTATCGCGTTGTCAGACTTGACTCATACATGGCAATCTCGCGTAAGGAGTAAAGAGGGCGCGTCGATCCGTCGTTCTCATGGCCACACGAACGCGGGCTCCGACGCTGCGTTCCCGATTCAAAAGGAGGTACAGTAGACTCTGTATCGCTCCATCGGGTACGATAGCGGCAAGCCTCACTGCAAGGTCGATGCTGTCGGCAATTCGTATATCTTGATGAGATTCCCACCTCTGCGAAAGCGAAAGGATCCGTACGCCGCCGCCAGGATCAGCAAGATAGAAATGGCCAGCCAGTTGAACCATACATGTCGGTCTGTGAGCTGAGCACGTCCTACCGCTAAAGCCTGCAGTGAATAGCAGAAGCACAGGGCTTCACAGACAGACCGTCGGAACTTGCCATCGTCGACGGCACGCACATGCCACAGAATCCAGCCGCACGCCACACGGAGACACCCGTACAAGCTACACAAATTGGAAGTGAGAGCAAGGATGAGCTCTTCCATCAGCTTGCCGCCGCTGTTACACCGCAAGTAGGTACATACCGAAAGACCTCGTGCACGTTGTGATCGTAGGACCCACCATTAAGGGATTGCAGCACTCCGTGAGGCGCAAGCAGCGACAGCACGCCAAAGATGACCGACGCAATGGCGTCAAAAGCAAAGAGCCGATCAAGCTGTTCTCGAGCGTTATTCATACTTTCTTTTGGGTCAATAGAGAATCGATTAATGAAAAGGACACTCTGACGCTAATGGAGCGGGAGACAAAGGAACACCATGTCCATCTCGATCAAACATGCCTCCATGTGGTCGAGTCGCGATTTCGATTGTCTTTGCGGTTCGCGAGTAAAGACAAACGACACACTCGACTCAGAGCACAGCGCGCTGTATCGAGATGTCGCATTGGGCCTGTCACGCATCGTGTTCCACAGTTGTTATTTATGGATTGGGACATCGAGAATGTCACAAAATAAATGACATATACAAGTCTGTGTGTTGGATATTGTTGCAGGCAGACGTTTCCTTTTGAATTCAAATCTACGTAGCTCTCAGTATGAAATGCACGTTAACGCCAATCAACCCTTGATGTCCGGCAAGCGAGCATTCACAACATCATCAAGCTGGAGGTGCTTTCGTGCACATCCATCCTCGTCTGTGAAGAACATCGCGTCGGCATTGGCATTGGACGTCTTGCTTATCGCTTTAGAAGAGACGGAAGGAAGCCTTTCTAGCGTAGCCTCAGTTCGTTTTGGAGTAGCTGGTCTGATTGGATTTGCAGGACAGACACGGTTTTCGTTGCTCGTTGCTGGAGTGCTTGTATTCGTCGGGCTTCGCCGTCTTTGGTCACTATCGACTTCTCACTGCGTCATGGCACGTTCCGGATCCTCCGCGAGGATGCCGCTGCAGCCGCGGAACACAAACGTCTTGAACAGCATGAAGTCTTCGGTTTCTGCCTCTTCGTCTGATGACGTAGCGTCCAAAAACTACGCGAGCCGCCTCTCCACTCTGGAGTCTTCCAACAATGAAAACAACAAGCGTCTCGCTTCCATCAATGGCTCCTCTTCCAAAACGTTTCGAAGAGGATCTAGTAGCAGTTCGCTTGGTGTCGATCCTGAAGCCAGCTTGGCGAACAGCACAGGTTCTCGTTCCAAGTCAACAACGCGTTCCAGATCGACGTTTCCTAGGACGACACCGTCGACGTCTTCGGCGACCGGCGATTCCTTCAAGATGACGTCCTCTGGAAAGACTTCGAATGCTGCGGAAGGGGAGATCATGATTGAAGAGAAGCGTCGGAAGGTCGACGGTGACGGCTTCACATACCATCAATACATCCGCGGGAAAATGCTCGGCAAGGGCGGCTTTGCGAAAGTCTACATGTGCACGGCTCTCGACACCAACAAAAACTATGCGGTCAAGATTGTGCCCAAAGCGAACCTTGTTAAGGCCAGAGCGCGTCAGAAGGTGCGTTTGTGAATGTGATTGAAGTATGCCGTGCTCTCGAACGATATATTCTACAATATGCGTGCTAACTCTTTCTCTCGCTCATGTTTCCACCTTGTCATCATTGAACCGCAGCTGCAAACGGAGATCAGGATTCATCGCACGCTGAACCACAAACACGTTTGCGCTTACAAGCATTTTTTCGAAGACAAGGTGAACTGCTACATTCTACTTGAACTGTGTCACAACCAAAGCATGAACGAAATGATCAAGCGTCGGAAGCGTCTCACGGAACCGGAGGCCACCTACTTTATGCAGCAGTTGATCGAGGCCGTCGACTACATGCACCAAAACTGCGTCATCCACCGCGATCTAAAGCTCGGAAACTTGTTCCTTGATAGGAATCTCCAGATCAAGGTCGGGGACTTGGGACTTGCGACACGGCTGGAGACCACGGATGAGAAACGGAAGACGATTTGTGGGACGCCCAACTACATTGCTCCGGAAGTGATTCAAGGCACCAAGGAAACCCGAGGGCACTCCTTCGAAGTAGACATCTGGTCAATGGGAGTCATCCTGTACACGATTCTAGTTGGAAAGCCCCCGTACGAGGCCAAAGACGTCAAGGCGACTTACCAGCGAATCATCGCGAACGAGTACAGCTTTCCTAGCCACGTACCAATCTCGGTTCATGCAAAGGACCTTGTAGAGTCCATGTTGCAGTCGAATCCTCGGATGCGGTACGTGTTTGTTTATGATCCATGATTCTAGGTTTTGCCGCAGTTTGCTCATCTCCTTTCCTGTCGTACTTCAGTCCGTCCCTTGACATAATCCAGTCGCACGCCTTTTTCACAGCTCACGATGCCCAGATTCCTTCTGCATTGCCAGCAAATGCGACTCGCGTTGCACCCGAGTGGCGTTTGAGTAAGTACGGAGAACTTGTGGCTTTCCAGGACGACGAAAACTCTTTTCGGCCGTCCCAGAAACAGACACTGCAGCAACGACTGCCCCGATCGACGCGTCGCAAACCGCTCACGGAGAAGGATCCGAATGCCGACAATCGTGGTCAGGATGGACACGCTCGAGGCACGGCAACCTCTGGAACTGCATCCCAGGGTGGACAAGCTTTTCAGATATATGACGAGTCCGATACACATTCGTCGTCCCGAGATGCGCGACGGTCTCACTCTCGCCAGTCCAGTTCGCCGACAGACCTGGCCCCGGGCAGTATCGAACAGCTTACTTCCAAAGCTGCTGCATTGATTCTGGAGTCAGAGCGTTTGACCATGGAGCATGATGCGATGGGGAATGTAGCATCTACCGACACCGACGAAGAGATTCTCTTTAAGATGTTGGATCGAGTGTCCGCAGTTCTGGATGTCGCGGAAACGCGGAACGAACTCTTCGGGTCCAAACCTCAGCCAGTGTCTCGCGGAGGTCCAAAGGTATGGGTGACTCGCTACGTGGACTACACGACCAAGTACGGCATGGGATTTTTGTTGAATGACGGAAGGTATGTGCCATAAGACCATTCGGATCAAGCCTACTTTCGATACCCTATCGCTGTGATCGTGTCTAACCTTCTCGCGTCGTCTTTTCGTATGGACAGCTCCGGCGTGTACTTTAACGACTCGACGAAATCGGTCCTGGACAAGGGCGGTGACTCCTTCCAGTACATTGAACGACGACAGCCAACGGCAAACTCAGCCGAGAATGTGAAACGTTCCGAGCCTTTCGTCGAGACTCATTCGCTCGCATCATACCCTGACACGCTTCAGAAGAAGGTCACTCTACTGAAGCACTTCCATAACTACTTGATCGAACAGCAAAAGAAGGAAGCAGACGAGTGCTCCTCCAACAACAGTGTCAAAGACGGCCCTTCGCTCCCGCTCATCTACTTGAAGAAATGGGTGCGCGCGAAGCATGCTGTTCTCCTCCGTCTTAGCGACCAAACGGTCCAAATCGTCTTCCACGATCAAACCGAGGTTCTGCTCACACCAGACGAACGCTACTTGACCTACGTCGACAAGAATCGCAACCGGGGTACATACTTTCTCACCGACGAGTTAGTTGGATCCAACGCCGAGCTAGCGAAGCGACTCAAGTACTCCAAGGAGATCCTAAACACGCTCCTGTCGGGACAGAAGCGCTAAGAATCTGCTGGCCATGATTCGCACAGCGATCCACTTGCAGCGGACAAACTCATGGCGGCATTTACGATCGTAATAAAAGTAATGATCTAAGCATTGCTAGTTAATTCGTTTTTACAACTCTTCCCCCTTCTTGTGTCAAGTTATTAGAGTTGGTTCTGTTCTGGAAACGACGGCACCTCGTCAAAGTTGTCGAGTAAGACACGGCGGTGTGCGTCGCGCGCCAGTCCGAACTGAACCTTCATTTCTTGCAGCACAGCGTCGCCCTTGCCCGCAGAATAGAGTTCGACAATCATGTGCTCAATAGCAAGATGCTCTGCCCGAAACTTGGCTCGTATCAGAGGCACATGCGTCTTCTTCTCATCACAGAACGTGACCCCTCTTCTATAATCGTCGCCAAGCCATTCCTTCTTAAGGTCTTCTTCAAAGCCCGACTGCAGAACAGAGTTGCGTGCAATCTCTGAAGCATCGGTCATGGAAAGATCGAACGAAGCGCGAGCCACAGAGTATTCTTCCAGTAGCGCATCGTCCGACATGTGAAACAAGAGCGGGTCGTCGGTTGATAGGGTAATGTTCAAGCCGCGATTGAATAACTTACGGAATGGATTCTGTGCGATTTTGCGAAAGAGAAAGTTGTTCGATAGCGGACTGCAGACAAACCAATCTGTTCGGTCGGAGGGAGAGTCGAAATAGTTGAGGCTTCACATCGTCGGCTTGCGGTACACTCCGACATGACTGAATTTACCTGATCGAGATAGTAAAGGTACTGAAGAGAGACTTGCTTATCCAAGTTGACGCCATGGTTAATTGAAGGACACAATAGATATGTCGCTGCTAGGTGCATCGGGTTGCCAGTTTCTCCGGAATGTGGCCTAAAGGCGAATGTATTGAGCCCGCGAGCCGCGCGAAGCTGATTTAGAACTTCCAAGTTGGCCCAAAGAAAGTAAAGCTGCCACCAGTATGACGGGTTGTGTTCATCCTTCCATTCCATAGGTCTTTGGTTTTGACATGATTCCTGTTGAGATGGTGGAGATGCAATGCGAAGACACAGCGATGAGCAGCGAAAGGGGCAGAAAGCAAGATGACTGGCAATGAGAACGAGCCGCACCTCGTGAGTTCCCTCGTCGTCGACTGAATCGAATCCTACGATATGCTTCAGGAGTTCTGCTACTTCAGGATGCTCGATTGGATAGAGCGTAGCTTCGAACAAAGGTATGAACAGGTTGTCCAACATTTCCTGGAACGACCTGTCCTCGGAGCACCCGGGCTTGTTGCGATAGATACGCCATAGGCGAGGCACTTGTATCAACCATCGATTGTGAGTAGAAAGCATGGGCCCTGGAAAATCACCTTCCGACCAGTCGTGCAATACCCATTTGGCAAGGTCGAACCACTCGTGACGTTCCATGCCGTAAATGCTGAGACGCATCTCAGCGGCCGAGTTATGTCCCTTGGACGTTTCGTGGCGGGCCAATACAATCTTCAGCAGCTCGGCAAAATAGCGTCCGCCCATGTGATTGGTGGTCTTTAAGAATATGCGTCGCATGTCTGCCATGCGGAACGGACTGTACTTTGTGTTGAAGTTGTCAAAGCGCTGATAAACCGAGTAGTCGGCCAACACATCGAATGCGTCAATTGTAAGATGTTCCATGTCGAGTCCTGCCTCCTCAAACACTTGCGACAACGTTTTGCCCGGAGCCACTTCCACATGACTTTCCGTTTCGAGTTTGTTCCGTACAAAGTTGACAAACTGTTTAGCAGACGGTGCTGCAGCGGCATGAATATGATTGTCTACCTTCATGGTGCGATAAAAGTCAGTCCCAAGCAAGGTTTGTTGTTCCGCGGATTCACTGGCGCCATTCATGGTAACGTGCATCTTGAAGGCACTCGACAAGAGCTGGAGTCGTTGAAAGCAAAATGACCGCATTGCCCCATCGGAGACCATCTCCACCAGGCGCTTGTATTCAGCATGAAACTCGTCGATGTTTGGAACCACGACACATGGTCGATCCGGATGCATCGGATGCTGCAGTTCGACGACACCGTCGGAGCCAAACTGAAAGGTCAAGGCGAGGTCCTGTAGTAACTCAACATTTGCGAGCTGATTGTTGGCGCCTCCAAAGTACTTTTGCCTCAATTGGCGAGCCTCTTGAATGAACAAACACGCCCTGACGTGTTCGTCGGTCACGGCACCAGCTCCGTAAAAGATCAAACTCCTCGTAAAGGAAAGCGTGTCACGATGCGGCCATGGCTCTCCCTCGTCCGGACGCGCTCGCGCAGGGGGATCCTGGTGACGAGACTGCTTGTCGCCGGCGGCGCTCGTTGCAGATCCCTGGGATGAGTTCCGTCGCCGCTTTTCGAAGTAGTCATGAACATCCTCCGAATCGAGCTTCCGCAGCGTCTCGAGGTCAACTTCGCTGCTGTTGTGCGGACGCAGATAAACAATGGGGTCCGGGGGACCGTCGGACTCAAAAGTGGACATGCGAGTAAGTGTGAGCCCTGTCAATGGTTCGGAGTGGTAGCAAATGATGACCGTACACGGCATCAAGATCCTGTCATGTGAGGATGTGATCACGCTGATGGCTGTGATGACTGTGATGTGCGCGCGTTGCGGGGCCGCGAAAAGTGATCTTGTGCGATTCACCACTTTTTGTACATGTACCACGATAGACTAATGCCATGCGCTTCCATTTCCATTATTATAGAGTCAAATGTTAACGTGCCTTTTACTCAACTACTCCTTCGTCCACTCCAAAGGCGGAAGTCAGAATAATGTCGTCTCGTTCCTCGATTTGTAGACTACACCTTGCTCGCCTTGTCGACAAGATCAAGAATGGCATTCTGAGTAACTTGATTTGGATCCCCATGCAGCTGTTGTTTCACCAAATCTCGCAGTACTTGATGTTGTAAACTCTCTTGTGTGAAACGCGCCGTACAACCCGGATCGTTGACAAAGACTTCCTTCTGCGAAACAAGTACACAGTGTTCGACTTGTTTTTGATAGGCGTCCGGATTGTGCAAGGCCAGCTGATGTGCTTCCGAGTGAGCCACCGCAGGATCGGTCGCCCCAAACTGCTTGAGATAGAAAATTTTCTTGAGATAGGTCAAGACTGTGACGAGATAGTGGCGATGCGGATCCCATGTCGGATAGGCCTCAGTGAGATCGAGCGTTCCTTCCGACGGGTGGACGTAGGGGTGATAGACATAACTGGAGAAGGTAATGGACGGATAGGTGTTGTGGTCATTGTACTGTGGGGGCAAGCGAATCTGAAATTTGAAGATGCCATTGGCGTAGGGCCCGCGTCGGATGAAAATGACTCCGAAAAAGTGTCGCAGATCTGTGAGGCTGGGTACAAGGTAGACGCCACCGGGAGCATGTTGCTTCAAGTGCTTGTACTCAATCGTGACCTTGTAATCACGCAGTGCCTGTTCGCGTTCTTCCTGGAAAGGTGAAACAGGAGGGAGAGGAGGCGGCGTAATGGTGTGAGACGGCGGAGAAGCGGGAGTAGGCGTATCGGAAGACAGAGGAGATACAGCCGACGACGACCTTCTCGAAGACGGAGATAGACAGTCCAGGATCATTCTCTGGACCACGCGATCCTTCATGACGGTTCAATACAAAAGTGCTTGCTTTACAGACTGCGCAATGCATGCGGCCTATCCCACCAAGAGTCACTGCGCAATTCTATACGAGTAGACTCTGCCACTGTGCGATGCTCCGTGACCAAAGCTCCTCCGTATGCAAGAGGCTTTTACTCACTTCAGAGGCAATCGGAGAGACCGCCGCTTTCAGAGCAGATTCGACGCTCGGAGTCGGCGTCTGCATTCTTCTGGAAAGGCTCTACTGGACTGGAGCACCTCTGCTTTCGTTGTGAAGAAGCAAGGCATCGAACACCGACACCACAACGCGTTCCTCGTATCGAATGCATGTGACTTTTTTCTGGGAGACTTTCGGCTCCAAGAATGCTGGCGCGGTGTGTTCGCTTGTGGCGAACTCAAATCACAAGTGTCACTAGGACAGTTTCAACGTAGAATGATCGTATGTAGAGTTCTCGTAGGAAGCAAACTCTCCCTCCAAAACTTGTTTGCAAATTTCTCGAATGAATCCTGTTGCGGTCGCGTTGGATCTTTGGCCGGGCATTGTCGTGGAAGAGCTGACCTCGTACTGTTGAACGCGATACGTTACTTTGCGGTAAGAGTAGGCTGGAGAGACCGTTTTCTGACCCGAGCCTGTTGAAGAGACGTAAGATGGACGTCAGAATGGCTCCCACGACTCCTCGGTTTCTGGATCTCAGTTCCGAACTGCAATCGACGAAATTAGCTAACTTTTCTGTAAACAACGCGTCAGCCTGCTTGACTACTATGATCCATATATCTCATGACGCGTCGTTGTCGACTGTGCTTGTGACTTACTTCTCATCACCGCCATCTCCACCCCCCTCCCACGCAGATTCATACACCATGTCCTCTTCGTCAATGACAGAGCAACGAAATGCAGAAATTTGGTCAACGCGACTGCAGCGAGAGTTGCTGGCCCTCACGGCAGGCGGTGCCGACGACACGCAGGACGTCAAGGCCGTCTTGCCGCCCTTTTTGACTCTGCAGGATCACCAGCTCGACATTGAACATGGAATAGCGACAGTCGCGTTTCTGCTGACTGTTCCCAGGCCAAAAATAGAAGCTGGCGCTGACGATACAGCTGCAGTGACAGAAGCTGGCGCTGACGATACAGATGAAGCGATTCCGTCGGAAGACATCGTCCTTGTACTGGATGCGTCTATGCCTCACAAGGGCAAGCAGCATGAAGCGGTCGATCTATCGAAAACTGCGTACCCCTTTGTCAAACCGCACGTCATGTTAAAGTCGGGCGCAGCTCAGTTTCCGTCGGGGAGTACCGTGGAGAATGGCGATGAACTCTCGTTGGACTGCGACTGGACTCCCAGCATGCACTTGACAGACGCGGTCTTGAATGTCGGACTCCTGGTCAAAGAAAGTATTTTGCAGGGCGAAGCCTATCACAAGAAGCCGGTTGAACCACTGTCGGATGATCCGGTGGAGGAAATGAAAAAGGGAGCGAGACGGATCGGCAATTTTTTATCCAAGAGCGCTCAGAACTGGGTGCCAACGCAGTCGGGTGGACAGAAGCAAAGCGCTGCGGCAGCTTCCAGCAAGACGAAAAGGCCACCAAAAACGACAGTTACGTCGATCGCAGATGTTGCGATTGGAGATGAAATTGACTTGTTAGAATCTCCATGGGTGGACTGCCGTGGTGTCTACTCCTGTAAGGCGATTCGAAGACCAGGTTTTATCGAAGATGCCATGACACTGGGCAACCAATCTCGGCAGGTTAGTAGTAGTGTGCTGATCGAGGCAGTCGATGACGGTCCCATTCCAGAAGACTTGGGGTCGTACATGGCGCTGCATGCTGGGAGCATTGGCCAGGTGGGTCGACAGACACTTCTCCTTGCCCTTAACGGGAAGAATGCAAGCTTATGCGACGAGGATTGCTTTCTTGGATCCGAGTGATAATTGTTGCGTCGACGTGCTATTTACATCCGTTGTTTGAATTGCCGCCCTTATAGGTCGCAGGAGCAGGTTTGTCAGGTGCTGGTGCAATGTTTCGATCGTTCACCAAGTCGGCCAAGAGCGTACTGGAGGAATCTTTCGTCATGATTACGGATACACACATTGTCGAGTTGCGGTCCAGCAAGCTGAATCTAAGTACCGGCACTGGTACGTTTTACAATCTATTCATGTCAATCTCTCACAATGCAAAGTACGACGGCTTCTCAATCTCTGTTACTCGTTTCCATCGGTCGGTCTTGCAGTCTCGTTTGTTATTGCCATTGACATGATGGCCAAGCTCAAGTTTCGTCGAGAAGAGTCTATATCGCTCTTTTTCAAACCGGCACCGGACGATCCGCTCATTTACATGTGTCCTGATAGCGCTGATGCTGTTCGGCAGATCCAGACGGTCTTGCAGTCGAAGCACGGAGTCAAAGGCAAGCACACAAACGCGGCCACGAATCGAGCTATTCACGATGCGTTACAGATTGTGCAAGAGATTAGTACCAAGGAACGGGCGTTGGAATATTCGCCGTCCACCGAAAGAGTAAACGAGATCATGGATCTGTATAGACAAGCTGCGGAGCGGTTCGAAGGGGCTGGCGACGCGCGGCATGAGGAAGTCGTCGAGCACATGCGAAACTTTTTGGCCCTTCCGCTGGTGGTTAGCATATTGGACGGAACTTATGTTGCACCCAGTAGCGCGGAGCCAGAGAAACCCGCACCATCGACTCCATCTGCTGTGCCGGAAGGCGAAGTGATAGCGCGCACTCCAGAACAACTCGCTGGAGACGACGACGCGACAGTCGAGCCCGCGGAATCAAAAGAAGAAGACAAGAAGTTTGAAGGCAAGATGGAGAGCATTCTGAAAGAGGCCCAGGAAGATCTAGAGAATCTCAACAGCGATAGTGATGCCATCGATGATGCATTAGAGGAATCTGGTGCCGCCGGCGACGATGCGATTGCCGACCTAGACGCCATGCTGAGAGATGCCGACAAGGAGCTCGCAGACCTAATGAATTCGTAAATCGCTCTTGATTGTGGCGAGACGATCGACCACTAGCCTAGTTTACATTCCGCCATCGCCAACGGCTTTGCCTTGTTTCTGCTTTTCAGTCGCGCGCGCTAGAGCAGCGCCGATCTCCGTGCCTACAAGGTGCACATTGGTCATTCGCTGGTTCTTCCGTTCGTAATACCGCCTCTTCTTGGGCTTGCCATCGTTATCAACGTTGGAGTTTTTGTGCACCAGCCGAGGGCGCTTCATCGGTTCACCTGGCTGCAGCAGTTGATAATCCAGCATGAGATTGTACAGTTCTGTTTCGTCGTCGGGTACCATCTCGCGCGACTGCAAATACAAGTCTCGTACGTCTCGAGTACATCCGTGCCGACGAACATGCGAGTACAACATGAGCGATGGGTCAGAGGCAGCGTCGGTGAGCGCTTGAGTGTCCTTTTTTACTTGTTCGCTTTTTGTATTTGAAGCCACCGACTTGGATATCATCGTCGGACGCTTCCGATGAGCAGTCAACCCTCCTATTGCACCGCCGCTGAGACTAGATACAACCGACGATGCGAGAGTGGATGGATTGGTGCTATGAGCCGTAGACGATAAGAGTTGTGCCGATGCACCGCCCGACAGTCCACGTCCACCGGCAAGCTTGTGTAGCTTATCCCTTGCTCCTTTTGATTTCTTGATGTTTTCCATCGCAGACTTTGACAACGCAGAGTCCAGCGGCAATAGCATTTGGGTGAAGGGTCGAATATATCCATCGACCAAATTTCTCTGACTCAAATCATGCAGTGACGTTACTGACAAGGGCGCCTGCGCCCGCACCGGTTGTTCAGATAAAGGTGCGCCTTCCTTGACCGCAGATGACACACGAAACCACTGTCCTCCCAAAGAGATCGCCTCGCCTCTTCGAACCTGTTTCAAAGGGTCCACATCGACTTGCACTACATGTCTGTCGTCCTCGACAGTACTGGTACTAGCGGTGCTAGTCGACTTGCTTGCAGCTAGTTTTGCTGCCGCCGCCTGGTTTCGTCGTATCGCGGCCGCCACAACTTCATCATCCGTTAATGGTCTTTCTGACGTTGATGCCGGCTTCGCACCGATCGCTGCAGATGGCGGTGCAGGCGTGGTCACGGGAACG
>OLMU01000236.1:0-18620 GCA_900291995.1 Licmophora abbreviata | reverse complement strand
ACGTCAAAACTTAAATTTGACTCGCGGATCTCGATCGACGTTTTCGTACAGCATGTAGAGCATCTCAGCATTTTCGACTGGAGCCTTAACTGTCACACTAGTCCACTTGCCCATGGCCCTTGTCGTGTACGATATACTAGCCCGGTCTTTGCCACAGGAGTCGGCGACAATAGCAACCATGTCTTCAACAAACGTCCCCTCGTTGGCTCCGACAATTTTCATGGTAAATTCACACGGATACTCAACGAGCGCCTCAAATACGCGACTCTTTTCTCCGGTTTGTTCGTTTGTGTACACAGTATAACCCTGGTCGTCGTATTCTGGTTTCGTAACATCATTGACAGGTCTATCAGGAGGCCCAATACCGACAAATGGCTTCTTGTTGTTGGTGCTGTCAGACTTCTGTTGTTTCTTGCCAAAGCCCTTGGTCGGCTGGCCCTCAATGGTGGAGGGTGTCGCAGCAAGCGGTGGGGACATTCTGTTTTTTATAAGTTCGCTGATGCTCTCGTCAAAGCTTGGTTTGTCGTCCTCGGCATCCCGATCAGCATCGTCGTCTGGCACAGGATTAAAGAAGGACCCAGCCAAGTTATCATCGTCAGACGTCATGGGAAGCACGATGAACGATGAATGAAAAAATGTTGTTGCCAGTTTGTCACTTCGTCCCGGACTTCTGGAACAAAAGGCGGATGAAGGACCAACGAGAACCAAACAAAGGATAGCGCTATACAATGAGAGCATTTCTGGTAGTCCTGGGAGACTTTTTCGTGTGCTATGATGGTTGAAGTGAATGCAATCGGGCGATGCGCCGGTGTGTGATCGGCTTTGAAAAACTTCAGGACGACGCGACATCACGACGAGAAAGTGGCTTTTGTGGCAGGCTGCGCAGTTCTGTTGCTGCTCAGCTCGCTTGCAAATTCCAGATTCCTTTCATCTCCTTCCGACCCGAGAACACGCCGGGATGACGCACAGACTCGAGCAGAGTGAGTCGAATGAGTCTACTACTCGTTGAAATCAGTACCGAATCTACGTACAAAAATTCACCCAATCTACACATAGTTTTGCACTGCGTGCTTTCATCGACGACGCGCCCGCTGTTGGTCACATCTTGCCGTCCAATTTGAGTGCAATGGCACTTGACAGCGGCCGCCGTCGACTGCCTTACAATCTAGTGGGCCGAACAACGTCGGGGCGTTTCGTTTTCTTAACAACGGTATGTAGCGACGAGCCGTTCGATAAGTTTGGGAGCTAGACTCGGCGAAGTATTAGTTTTCGAGTGTAGGATATCCGCGCGCAAAGTGCGAATCTTTTCTTCACGTTCCTCAACAAGACTTTCAGACTACTGGTACACATTGAGTTTGCACTGAGTGTCTCTCACAGCTCTATTTCTGGTTTCACGACTGAACGTTCAGTCTTATTCGTGCGATCGTCCTCTCGCATGGACGTACTTTCATCTCAGCGAAAAATTCTGCGAGGCACCTCGTCTCAAGGCCCTGGACGTACGAACAGCAGAACTACCAGCACTCCTCGGACCATGATGACCAGGAGCTCAGCGAAGAAAGCGACTCACCTGCAAGACGAAGTGAATGCTTCTCTAGATTCCTCTCGTTCTCGTGGAACCACTCCACGCCGTCGACGATCGTCATCAGAACCGCCGAGCCCAAGGAAACGAATTATTGAGGACTACTATCGCGTTGATCGCACCGGCGCCAACAACAAGGGCGTCGTGCTTCCAGGGGTTCCCACGTATGGGGACGACTGGGCCCGTGACCTTCACGACTTTTTTAACCTCATTGCTCTGGTGAGTCTCGATCAAATGCAGTGTATAACGTCGAGATGTCGAGATTGCATTGACAGCTCAAGCTTTGGTGTCTTCTTTCCCCAGGTTCCAGTTATTGTTTTGAACATAATGAACTGGGACTGGGACATGCTTCTCAACTTTCCGAAGAACAAGGGCGTAGCTGATGCGTGGACGGGGGAATGGCAAACCATGTTTCTTTTGGCCACGATCGTGTATTTCCTGGTCGACATGACATGGGTATTGGCGGTACCGCGGTGCGTCAGGAGTCCCACTACCATTGTTCAGCATCACATTGCGACTTTATTCTACTTGTATGTTCCCTACAGCTTACCTGAGTTCTACTGTTTTATGGGGGCATGCATGTCAGTAGAGATCAACACATGGTTCTTGATCGCTCGGCGAGTCTTCAACAAGCAAGGCTTTTCGCCATGGGTCATTGACCTACCCCCTCTCATATCGATCCGCGTCAAGCTGATTTCCATATTCTTTTATATCACATGGATCTTGATACGATGTGTCT
The DNA here is from genome assembly GCA_900291995.1 of Licmophora abbreviata. NCBI lineage: Eukaryota > Bacillariophyta > Fragilariophyceae > Licmophorales > Licmophoraceae > Licmophora > Licmophora abbreviata. The sequence goes on along the minus strand of OLMU01000236.1, from coordinate 16,302 downwards.
TGTATCCCTACTTGATGCTGGAATATATCAGGATGTTCAAGATTAGAACGGAAAAGCTAGGCACGTACTGGGGCATTTTTACTATTGCCCTACCATTGCATGGCATCTTCTGTTTGCTGAACTTGAAATGGTCCTATGACTTGTTGATGTCTAAGATTCGATACTGGAGACGTGCGTCCGCCGGAAGCAAACTAGGCGAAGACCATTCGAAAGGCCTATAGAGTGATGTCTGCCTTCGAGTATAAATAGTGACTGGCTGGGCGATGGTTTGTTAGTATACGTATTTAAGCGGAATGATCGGCTTGCTGCTCTTTTAGTTTCGCGAGGAGTTGGTTGTTGACAGACTCCCATCGCTGAATCGTCAATTTTGCTTTAGCAAGATCTTGCTGCAGTCGGCCTACTTCTTGTTCGTCGAGTTCCTTCCCCCCGCGTTCGGTATTGTCGACGTGCAGGTCACCTTGAGCCACTTTTGCTGTCTCTGTCGAATTGGCCGACGCCTCCTTCAATTCCGATTCAGATATACGCGGCCGTTTCCCTCGTCCAACAAAAATCTCGCTCGATGGACTATTCAATTCCACCGAGGCACAATTGCCATTCGGTCGGAGAATCGGTATTGAGATCCAGCCAGCATCGTCGGATCCTGCGCGATCGGAATATCTCTGAAGAGGCGAATAAAGGTTGATGGCACTTGTCTTTCCTTTCTTTTCCTTAGAGGGCGCCGTTGTGAAGTCTCCAAGGGACGACTGCTGCTGTTCAACGCTGTCGCTATGAGAGACCACTGAAATGGCAGTGACCGGATGCGATGCTACCTTGGGCAACGATGCAGCTTTGCCACTGCCAGGAGCAGGAGCGCTGACTGAGGTAGCTGCACTGACGGAATGTGACCACGGTCGAATCACTCGTATGCACCCGCGAGACTTCAAGTCCCATACTCGGACGACTCCAGCCGCGTCTCCACTCACCAACAAGACCTGGTCACAATCGTCTACTACTGCCAGCGACGTAACTGACTTTTCGTGTCCCCGCAACTCTGATTTATACGACTCACTGCTGTCAATGGAAAATAAAGCTTCTTCTTGTGTCCTGTCGGCATGCCGTCTCTTCACAGTTACACCCAGTCGAGCTGTTTGATGCATGGCATACACATCCAGGTCTAGACAGCAGATATTTCCTTGAATAGAACCAGCATACAAGCGACCGCCATGAAACGCCAAACTTGATATCGCCTGAGACATGTCAATTTTGGCAATGACCTTTTCGGAAAAGAGTTCCAGTATGACGATCTGCCCGTCTAGTGACGCCGAGACGACACGGCCGCTGGCCAGCGTTAGAAGAGCCGTCACGGGCAAGTGATGAACGGTCCATGTTCGCACCGGGGCTACAGTGACTGACGTGTCGTAATCCACCAAATCTAATAGCGAGAAAGCGTGCACCATGCCATCAGCACCACCGGTAACCAGATAGCTTCCACAGTCGCTCCATGCCATTGCGCCAACCGACCGGTAGTGTGCCTTGACTGTACCCAGCAAATTGCCTCCAAGAGCCTTCCAGACATGACAGACCCCTGACGACCCTCCTCCTACTACATAGCTCCCACAGGGGGACACAATCAGTCCTGCGGATAATTGAGTCTCGGGTAATCGACACTTCCAGTGCATCAATGGGGCTGAAGCTGCTGAGCGCAGTGAAAGCAGCATTCCGTACGTGTCGTCGCGTTTCGAGGGAGTGCCGCCGTATGCCAGAACGAGTTGAGGTATGGATATTCCACCTCCGAGCCCGTTCCTAGGAAATAAGGAGAGCGAAGACATCCCCAAAGCATGTCGACTCGCATTATCGCCGGTAGCCCGAAGTGATGAAAGAATAGACCCTGTGTGTGGACACAGAACGACGACTGACCCACCGCCACCTCCTGCGGTCAGCGACGAGGAGGGATTCGATGTCGAGACACACACAGCAAGCTTCTGACGAGATTCCATGGAAACAGCACAGCAGGTTTTCCTCAAGTGGGCACAGGAAAGCGAGCGTTGGAAGTTCATTGTGGCACACACTGTTTCTGATTTCGGCGGGAGAATTCGGTGGCTGTGATCGACGCACGCCATTTTTCTAGTACCGGGTAGCGGCCGGCGGCAGGACTTTCACCTTTCAAAAACTCGGTATGTTTTTATTCAGACATGATAAATACATTGAAATCTGCGCTCTATTCATACAGTTCGGGATGCGTTGAGGCGTTGAACGCTTCCAGCATCCGTTGCATGAGGAGGAGTCGCTAGGCACGACAATGAACACACTTGCTACAACTTGTTTGGTTGTGATCTCGTCAAGCCATGAGTGGACCACAGATCAAGTCTGCTACGCCCGCAGCCACGAGGAAGAAGGCTGGAGGGCGTGGGACCGGTTGGTCGCGCTTCCGAAAATCGAATGTTGTGAACGACGACAAAGTGGTCGTTGTGAAAGGTGTGGATTCTCAACACAGTCCAAGCTCGCACACTGATGAGGTAGCCTCGACAACCACGGGGACCACCCTTGCGTCGAGCAGTACGCCGGGTCAGGACAAGAGAAAAGTAACGGAAGAGCCGAAGCGCAAGAGAATTGCCCGTGTGTTCGGTCGTAGCAAAAAAGAACAACAGAAACCCGAAGAAGTTAGGAAAGTTGAAACTCCAAAAGCGACGGTCGTGAGCTTTGGCGAGCCCACCCAAATCCCAGTTACGACAGAACAGGACGTTAAGTCGCGAGACACGCGGTCCAAAGCTGAGAAGGTCAAGTGTTACCGAAACCAGGCGATCCTGCTTCTCCAATCTATTTCCATCGAGTCTCGGTTGAAGCAGAGCAAAACTATGTTCAAGTCAAACGAGCACCTTGAGGAGAGGTGGGATATTGATAGGCGTGCTAGGAAAGCCTACGAGTATGCGGCTGAAGCTCGTCGTCTCCATGAGAGCGAGAATCGCTCCGAACGAAAAGAAGGAAGCAGGCTAAAACATCTGTCTCTCCCTAAAGTCTTTGGAAAATGGCGATCACACCTCACCATGAGCTCAACCGCTGAAGAGGACGACAATGATTCCGTCGCTAGTATGGATACGACTTTCAGCTCTCGACTGGAACAGAAGTACCGCCAGCAAAAGGAGAAAGAAACAAAACTCTTGACGAGTACAGAAACGAAGCATCTGCTGAATTCTCTTGACAGCGATAAAGGAGAGACTGCTTCCTTCTTCCTTTCTGAGGCCCGCCGTATTGTTGATTCCCTCGTCGTCCGTTCTGCAATGAAGAAGGAAATTCCCCACGAGACTGAAGCTAAGTCGACAGCTCTTCCCGAACCAGAAATCTCGCCAAAAGAGAGTCAAGATGGCGAGGCTCTCTGTTGCTCATTGTGGCAGCCCTGGGAAACTGAAGACGAAGAAATCGCTAAAACCGAGACTTTTTCGTCAGAAGCAACCGAAGCTGCTGCGAATGGAAAAGGTTCGCTCAAGATGGAAAAGCAAAAGTCTGCTGCTTCCAATGACGTGGGAGTCCATCGGGGGAGCGCCTCTCAGACGCAAAACGAGGAGCCTTCCGCCACTGATGAGGGAGGGACCATGTGGTTAACTTTCTTTCAGTCATTTGGAGATATCGAACCCATTGAAGACGAGGAGAAGGGACAGACAAAATCTCCCACCAGCGGAAACGCCAACAAGGTAGCCGAAGATTCGTCAGTCGATGAAATCGAACAAAACCGAAGCATTGACTTCGAGGAGTATTCGTCTGACTCGGAAGGTTCATCAGACTCGCGGAGCTCATCAGACTCATCGTTTAGTCTAGGAGATACCACGTACGGCGACACATCAATTGGTGCAAGTACTGCTGGACCTGGCGTTGCTGGATGGATTCGTTCTCTTTGAAAGTTGGCTACCATTATTTGTAACACTATATTCAGAATCATAAGTAGTTTCGCTTTGAGCTCAGTTGTAACGTGCAGGGAAAGAGACCTTCACTCGACAGTCAGGTAGAGCAAAACAATAAACAAGACCGATTGTTGGCACTGCACCACGGTAAGCAGCCATGCCAATCTCAAGGTGTAGCCCTAGAGAGAGTACGGAAACAAGAACTAGTAACCTGCGCTGCGAACCCTTAGCACAACTATTCTACACGGTCGTCATTCGATCGCGTTCAATCCCCGAGGTAACGTTCCCTGTATTAGCACGTGGTTCCAACCCAAAGTTCACATAGTCAGGTCGTTCGCACGCACGATATTCGTCAACCAAGTTTTGAACAGTCTCCCGCGAATGGTCAAACTCGTCCAGTGAGTCTTGAAACAAGGGCTCTTTGCGGTAGTTATCCAAAAACGCATTCCGTGATCGAATTCGGTCATATTGAGAAAGCAAACGATCGAAAAGCTCTGCCATGCTTGTATGGTTGGCAAGCATGAAGCCGCTCACTTTATGAGGACTGTCGACATAGGGAGACTTGCGTGCCAGCGCCACTTGAATCGAGGCGGGTCCCCACGGAATGAATGGTAACAACTGACGATCGCGAATGCGTTGGAGTGCCTTGTGAATGTGCGTGGGATCCACGTCGTTACCTTGAATCATGTGAAGCATGGAGATGTAACAACCGCTACGAGTATTGGCCGAAACCATGATATTCTGAGGTTGAGTCAAACGACGCATGACATCGAGGACAGTCGTCTTGCGTTGGAGACTGAGACTCTTGTTGCTGGCATCTTGTAGTGTGAGCGGCGTGTATCCCGTCATGAGAAAGTGACAGCGTGGTGTTGGAATCAACGATGCGAGCAAGCCAATGAGGTCGTTGTTCATGTATCCTGGATATCGCAAAGTAGTGGTTGACGCCGCCATGATCGTTGCCACCAGGCTATTCAAGTGATCGACGGTGGGATTGTCAATTCGGAGCTTGTCGACCGCAATGCGATTGAGTGCCGTATTGTCGAGAACAACGACGGCGTCTGCGTTGAGGGTAAGGCGCTTGAGTGTCAAGATGGAGTTGTAGGGCTGGACGACCACGTCTGACTGTGCCGAATCCCAATTCGGGAAGACGCTGTAGGTTTGAATGAGTTTCTTCGGATAATGATCGTGCAATCTCTCCAATAAGTAGCTGCCCATACCGCTCCCTGTCCCTCCCGCAATGGAGTGGCACAAGACGAAGCCTTCGAGACTGTCGGAATTGTCGCTTTCACGGTCAATCATGTCCAGGACCTGTTCATGGTGCTCTTCGCCCTGCCGGAATCCACTTGCCCAATTATTTCCCGCGCCTCCACCCTCTTGCGCCACAAAGACGTTCTCAGGATTGAACAGGTTCTTGTACGTGCCGAAATGAGCCAGTTTGTGCACGACGCGAGGTTCCAAGTCAATCAAGAGTGCCCGCGGCACGTATCGATCGTCGTCTGACTGATAGAAAAACACATCCTTGCGATCGTCGATTCCTGCCATCATGGGTGTGTAGGATTGATTGTGACCGGAAGCAGCAGTCGGAGGGTCGACCAAAGTCCCATCCGGACGTATACCGTGTTCCAAGCACAGCTGCTTCCAGAACTCGCCTCCGATCTGATTTCCGCACTGTCCCACTTGCAGAGTCACAATCTCACGCGGCATAGTGCTGATCTACGCAGAGCTTGTCAAAGAATGTCAAGCGTGGCAATTAAGCTTGGGGAGAAGATGCGCGGCACAGTGAGTTCTCTTCAGAGGTGCACCGGCGGCCGCCGTCGCTCCGTCATTGTCGAGGTCCGATATCACATCAGAAAGCGCGCGAATTCGGGTTCTGAGTTTCCAGTTTACTCGTACAGCTTAAGGTCCGGTCTGGATAGGGCTAAGTTCAATGCGAGCTAGCACGGCACGGCACATCACTCATCCCCCAACTCCATGGGCTTGTCGGTACCATAGGCTGTAATGATTGTCAACATAGAGGACAACCTATAATATGAGTGGGGAGAACAGTCGTCTAGAGAGGGAGTAGGCAGGTCAATAGGTAGTGGTGCGTCCTACCTCCGACACTCGTCTGGAAAAAGTCAAGCACAAACAACAAGCGAGTACAGTATACAGTACAAGTTAGAATGACAATGGAGTACCTACAAGCTTATAGTGTTAACGATTTCTGCCTAGCATCAATCAGTCTTGGACGCGAGATGTGCTTGCGTCATTGGAGTGGCGTAATCTTATGCAGTCGTAACGGCTTGAGTTGAGTTTCGACACTAGTTTACTTGAAGAAGTTTGGGAAAGGGGACGAGACGATTATCTTAGACTTGGAACCGACATGAGGCTCATGGCTTCTTGACTTGTGGACAACATGGACACGGACGAAAGGGAATGGGACGCGACGTACATGAAACGAAATCGACATGGAGTAGTGACGTTCTTCACTTATTATCAAGCTCCGAGTCTCCGGTCCGTCTTCCTGTTCTGGCTCGCTCTGCCAATAGTTGGAAGAAGTCCGGGTTCTCCTATGTCTTGAAAGTGATGACCATGACGCGAAGACGCGACGACAAGCCTCTGGTGCGCAACGACGCTTCTTCTGATGTGGTTGCAATTTCGGCCGCCGCTTCATGCGTCTGAAGACATCTTTCCTTGTAGAGAGAGACCAAATGAGATCGCTGGTGCTTGTTTCTTTGTTGAGTCCTTCCTGTATCTCCGCTCCAAGCTTCGCGTCAGTTCCGTATCGTCTAGTCGCTGCTTTAGCCTCACCATGTCGCGGCAAGAGGACCAGCGAGCTCTCGTCGTGGATCCGTTCTGCTTTCGCCAGTTCTCGGAGCAAGAAACGAGCAAGGGATATGGTGGAACAGTCTTTGATATATCGATTGGGGACTTCACCAAGATTGTCAATGAACGCTACTCAGAATCTGCGCTTCAGAACGGCTATGCGCCCTTTTGCAAGCACTTGTTTGTCGTCAATGACTTTACCGAAGCCCAGGTCAATGTACTTCCGATTACCAAAGACAACGAGATTCATCTTAGAACTAGATACGAAGCCCGGAATGAACAGGAGGTGAAGAGTTTTAGGGTGTGCTCATGCTTTGTGACGTGAAGATTGCGTAAGTCTCATCCGCATCTTGCGCTCTCGTTCGTCTTCCCACAGCTCCCCGTCTTGACACGATGGTTTCCAAAAGAGCTGGTGACAACAAGTCCAGATAACCCGCTTCCTGTGGCAAAGTATCTCGATCTAATTCTCTATTCACGCGAACAGATCAACAAGGTGCGTTGCTGTCCGTGAGTTGCATCTGCCTTCCCTGTCGCAACTTCTATGTCACTCACCCGCCCACTTCATCGTCGCGCCCATTAGGAAAGCGAATCCATGGGCAAAACTGACAACGACGATACCTCGCCTTGGGGTATTGTAAGTATTAAAGCACAAGATGTTGACTACGAACTACCCATGACACCAATTACATCCATGCGAAACGCTCTTGGCAAGGAGCACGGAGGATCTGGCATTCCCATTGATCGCCAGGCGTACATGGAAGCTTACAGCTACTGGAAAGACCATGCTACGGTCGCTTGATCTATCAAATATTAATTCAAATAACCTGTAGGACCCATACTCATAAACCTTGTGATTACGATCGTCTGACCACTCATCTCGCCTTTTATACTAGTGTCTTCATACTAGTGTCAACTCACGCGCTCACATGGAATTCTTGTATTCCTTGATGACGTCGCCGGCAATCACCAAGTGCTGAATCTCTGACGTACCCTCGTAGATTTCGGTAATGCGTGCATCGCGATAGTGCCGCTCGGCGGGCATGTCACTGACGTAGCCCATTCCACCAAGAATCTGAATGGCCTGATGACTGCACATGGTCGCCGCTTCACTCGCTGCCAGTTTGGCCATGGCCGCTTCGCGCGTATAGCGTTGTCCGGCATCTTTCATCTGTGCCGCACGCCACGTCAAGAGACGTGCTGCGTCCCTTGCACAGACCATTTTGCTGATTTTGTTCTGAATCGTCTGCAACTGCGCAATGGGCTTGCCGAAGGCGTTTCGTTCCAAGGCGTACTTGGTGGCGACATCAATCGAGGCGGACGCAATGCCAAGTCCCTGCCCCGCAACTCCAATGCGACCACCGTCCAGTGTCTGCATGGCAATTTTAAAGCCCTGGCCGGGTTCACCAAGTAGACAGTCCTTCGGAATACGGACATTATCGAAAATCAAGTTGGAGGTTGACGATGCGCGAATACCGAGCTTGTCCTCCTTCGCACCCAACGAGAATCCGTCAGCGTCAAGAGGAACGACAAAGGCCGAGATTCCCTTGTGTCTGTGTTGAGAAGCGACACAATGAAAATAAATACGTGTCGGTGAGATTGTCTCTCTAGCCTGGAAGAGTCTCGCGGAGTGCACCGTGAGCACACAGAAAAACATCAGCACTCACTGTAGACTCTTATCGGTAGTGGCGAAGATGACTGTGGCACCCGACTCGTGTGCGTTGGTAATCCAGGCCTTGGTACCATTGATGATCCACTCGCCACCATCGAGCGTGGCGGTAGTTGATGCCGCTCCTGCGTCGCTGCCATTTCCCGGTTCCGACAAGCCAAAGCAACCAATCTTGAGCGATCCGTCCTCGGCCGCACACTGGGCATAGGGAGCGACCCACTGTTCACGCTGCGCGTCAGTACCGAAAGTATCAATGGGATAGAGATACAAAGAGTTATGTGCCGACATGATGACTCCAACACTGGCACATCCTCGACTGATCTCCTCCATGGCAATGGCATAACTCATGGCATCGAGTCCAGTGCCACCGAAGTTGTCGCTGACATTTAGCCCCATCAGCCCGAGTTCTGCGAGCTGCGCAATGGCCTGCTTTGGGAACTCGTGTTTCTTATCCCATGAGCCGGCGTTCGGAGAGAGTTCTTCGTCTGCAAACTTGCGACACATTTCATAGATCATGCGGTGTTCTTCCGGCAGCTGCGAGTGGGTCGTGTAGTGCTTCGCGTTCTTCAGGAACGGAGATGACGACCGGCGAACGGCCGCAGAGAACGAGCGGCTACTGCGTCTCGCAGCAGAGGACAGAAGCGACATGGCAGCAACGGAACAACCAAGAAAAAGTGCACACACACACACACACACCACGAGAGACACAACGTGAGGTGAAACTGCGGAAATGCCTTCTGTTTGCTCCGTTCGCATCGGCGCGTCGGCGGGAAAAGTGTCACCGTAGAAACACGCGTAGAAAAGATCCACAAGATCCAAATTTTGAAACCTCCTGATTCCATACTCTCTAAAGGGATTGCTTGCTCAAAGAATATCCAAACTCCAGATTCCATGTGCGAGTACGTCATTCGCGGTCGAGACCGACGCCATGATGAAGTTTCGAAGTTTCATCCTGGCTTCCAAACAAAACTTCCATTCGACACCAAATTCGAAGCCATGAGGTCGTCGCTACTGCTCTTTGGGGCGATTCTATCATCCGCGGTGTCTGTGCAGAGCAATGCGTTTGCACCCCAATCGGGCTCGCGACGTTCCAGACCAGCTGCAACTTTATCGTCGAATCCGGCATCAGTTCCAGTCGATGACTTTGATCCACTTGATGCTAGCCTCACCAACGGTGTCCCGAGCGATACTCCAGACTCCAAGAACTTGGTTCCTCGTGGAGGGGCCGCGGCGAACAGGCTACCGTCGAAACTACCGGCGCTTCCTACCATGTCCGACTATCGTAGATTCGCTTTGCCCTGTCTCGGATTGTGGGTGTCGGGACCGCTGCTATCGTTGGTTGACACCAGCTTTGTCGGGTTGAGCGGAGCCGCGGAGACATCGGCACAGCAGCTCGCAGCACTTGGACCAGCCACAACCTTCTTCGATGGTGCCACCTACCTCTTTGCTTTCTTGAATGTCGCCACGACAAACCTCTATTCCAGTGCCAGAGCGCAGGCAGGGGAACACTCACCCAAAGCAGAATCTGTAGTGCGAACGGCGGCGCGTGTCGCGTTGAATTCAGGAATCGGACTGCTGGTATTCCTTTTGCTTTTCTGTCGGCCTTTACTGGCACTCTACATTGGACCGGAAGCAGCGGCATCGCCTGGCTTGCTCGATGCTGCTGTCGACTATGTCAAGATTCGATCCTTCTCTATGCCAACGTCGTTGCTGCTTGGAGTATTGCAGGCGGCGCTCCTAGGCGCCAAAGATTCAGTGACACCGCTCATTGCGATTCTGTACTCTACCATTGTGAATGTAGCGGGTGATTTCTTGCTCGTGAAGCGAATGAACATGGGGTTGCAGGGAGCGGCTATCGCCACACTATTGGCTCAATGGGCTGCGACAGCTGCCTTGATCGCCCCTGCGCGACGCGAGTTGGTGACAGATCATAAGTTGGGGTTAATGAAAAAAGTGCATGTAGAAGGTGGCGTGAGTGGACGCAGCTTTCTCGCTTTTGCAGCACCCGTCCTTACGCTCATCCTGGGGAAGATTGCTGCGTTTGGATTCATGACCCACTCGGCGGCAGCACTTCCTGGCCAGCCCACAACACTGGCGTCACACCAAATTATTTTGTCGCTCTTCTTTTTTGTGAGTCCATTCATGGAAGTGATAAGTCAGACAGCACAGACGTTCCTTCCTGCTTTCGTGGCGCCCGTCAACGATTACATGGATGGGATGAAAGAAAACGATATTAACTACAAAGTAGATTTGGATACGAAGGCGAGAGAATGGTTGTCGACTGCCTTTCAGGTGGCATCGAGATTGATGGCGATCGGGTTAGGAGTTGCATCTGTGATCGCTACACTGGCGTCATTGATTCCCGCCTTCTTTGGCAATGCACTCACCTCTGATGGGAAGGTGCAAGCGGCCGTGAAACCTCTCGCCAAGTATTTGTTTGCCGGTGCCTTCTTGACAGCACCCGTGGCCGTTGCGGAGGGTGTCTTGCTGGCACGCCGAGAACTCAAATTTTTGGCATCCGTGTATCTGGCCAGTACAATGCTGCTGCCACCGGCCTTGCTTCGCATCAAGCGTGTCGGCGGTACCGTGGTGGATGTCTGGTCTTGCTTTGCGGTGTTCCAACTATTTCGAGCCACATGCTTTGTCGGACGTATCTGGGGTGGAAAGTTCATTAGCAATCTGCGCGTGCGTTCTGCAGAAAAGAAAGCTAGCTAGTACGAAGTATTAGTTACAGCACAGTGTTGCGGCTGATGCTGTCCACTTGGCTATTCGTGTATTGATTCCTGAGCTTCTTCCTTTCTCTGCGTCCGATTTCGCTCCCGCTCCCACACGCTATGCCAGTTGTCTCCGAGTAAGGCTTCGAGTCGACTATTGTATGGAGCAAAGAAGTCTTCAAGGAGGTGCCGTGTATCATTTCGCATCGGCTCATAGCTACCTGCATAGAGCGGCTTGTATCCCTCAGGCAAGTCATAAGCGGGAAGACCAACGTGTCGCAAAATTTGTTGGTAGACACCGCGAGAATCCGCTTCCAAGTCGTCAAAATTGACAACCAACAACATGTCGGGGTCCGGAAAACTCTCGAGCCACTGTAGCAGTTGTATTGAGTAAAGCCCCTTTCGCAACAGAGGAGGGCCATTCAGCTTTGCGAAGCGATTTTCTTCCTCTTTTGGCGACAAGGATGCGTCTGGCAAAAGAGATGGCTTTATAATGAGCCCAGCCTTGTGCATCTGGTTTAGTTCATCGTTGATATGATGCTCAAACGTCCCCCATTCTCGTTTGTTAGTACGGTCACCCAGATTCATACGATAGTGGCTGTAGGCTCGGTCGACAGGGTTCCGCAGGATAACCACGATTTTCTCCAGCCAAGGACAAGTGCGACCAAGGTCGTGGGCAGCATCGGGCAAATGTATGTAGCTGGGCGTTTTGTCAAACGACATCAACCGTGTTCCATTGTTCGCGGATGCTGGTTCCAACAGTGTTTCGGTATCGAAGAACAAGTTTGCATAGCGTTGTCGAGCGTGACAATAGAACTCGTCGACAGAAGCATACTTTCCCATCCTATACCAATCTTTCATTCCACGAAAGGCGTTATCAAAAAAGTGAGGCTCTCGTCCCGCCTTTCTGGTATCGAGAACGTAGGGGTGAGCGGCCAAATACCGGGCAATCGCGGTCGTACCCGACTTTTGAGCTCCAATTATGACAAACGATGGAACTTCAGGAATTGTTATCGTTTCATTCTTGAGGCTGCAAGTGTGAAGTAAGAGCCGCCGCTCAGGCAATGCGGAAACTTTGCCATCGCTCACTGAATGGAGTCGTCCGACAACGAGGTTTCGCGTGGGGAATTCGAAACGCGGTGGTGTTTCATCGATCGCGCCTTCTTTCAAGACAAAAAGTCGAGCTGTCACGATCAGCCACGCTGCAAAAACACAGGCAGCAACGCCACCACACCTGCAGCGAATCCTGGCCATGGTACGAAGCGGTCATCCTTGGTGGCGGCTTGCAATCTATATTGGCGGCACACTTTTTGTGTCATTTCTCGAGATGACCCGCCTGTTCGCGAAAGCTCACCGCGCGCGTTCCATCACGACTTTCGACGTCGTACAGGTATAAACTACTCGAGTACTCCGTAGACCTGTACCATGTACCGATATAACTGCGACGGCCTCATGAACGATTGTCGTGCGAACGATATTATATACTGGTTTGCTTCGTTCAAGCTACTAGAGAGTATACCGCTTCATAACATTTTCCCGCTAACCCAAGAGGTCCGATGGTACGTACACCTAGGCGAAACAAAGCGTACCGAAAGTCGTCTCATAGCTTGGAATCGAATGGCAGAGTTCAGGGCAGAACGATCCGCGAGTCTCGCTTTCGTATCACTATTTAGTAAGTAGCTTTCTTTCACATACTTGATAGAGCCCCCCTGATAAACTTCATGTTCTCCTTCCTTATTCGTAGTCATTTCTTTGCGGATTAGAAATGGTAGGAAACACGAATTGTGATTCTTCTTGGAGGACAGCCGACAATGTGTTGATGACAGGGTGAACAGTTCGAACCTTTGCTTTCTTATTTGTCCCTATGACAGTACAGCAAGATCAGCGTACAGGAGTTAGTTGTACCTTGACGATCGCGTAGGTGAAAAGCTCGCCGAACAGTACGGGACTCACCACATTTGAAACTCGCCGAGAGACTATTCAAACTTGCTGTACACTCCTTGACAGAAGGTCGCATACACTGATAGCACTGTTCTGCTCTGGAAAATAGCTGAGGTACGTTGCCAAGGAGCGCCAAATGAGCATCGGCTGATCGATCGTGGACAAGGTCGTGCTGCTGCATCTTCGTGGCATAGCCTTCCACAGGCGTCCAGCCGCCAACTTTCGCAATTTCCTCCTCGACTCCGGGCCAGTTCACGAGCTCACAGAGAAAGCGACATGCATGAGCCGTCTCGAGAAAGACAAACGCTTGGCGGATGTCTGAGACAATATCGTTAACGTCATTCTCGGAAATCGGCTCAGGCGACCCTCTTGTTGGAAGTCCTCTCTGCGAAGCAACGCTTCTGCAAAACCCTTCGGGAGTGAGTGAAACCGGCTCAAACAACGACGCCAAGAGTACTTCAGGCCCGACGTGAGAGTATAAGCACTGCAGCGCCTTACTGAACACGGAAGAGATGGAGCCATCGCGATTGCTGAATCTGCCGCGGTAAGTCCATCCGGTAGCGACATGGTCAAAAGCTCGCTGACCCGGGATCGACGTTTGATGAGATTGGCAGTGGACCCCGCTACTTCGCCGGGTGGGGTAGACGTTACTCGTAAAGGTTCTGGATTGAAGAACATGCGTAGATAAAAACGAATCGCCTGGCCCAGCATGTCCGCAAGGTGCTTCTCGACCGTCATGAGAGGCAGGTCACTGATCGGCGCATCGGGACTCAGCATCAGATGGGCCTTGATGTCCTCAAAGTCTTCTCGATACATAGCAGCGACAGTGATGAAACGATCCGATGGCCAATAGTCAGGCATAGACTGTGTCCGTCGAAAGGGCGAGATGAGAAAGCAAGCGGGTGAGCGATGAGAATTGGGATGAACAGGACAAGCGCCTCTCCGACCTCGTGTTCTCACCCGCGAACATTCTTGTCTCATGAGTCCACCGGTATCGGTCTCCATGTCAAGTAGAAACGAGACCAATGACTCCAAGGAGGCGACGACGGCATGGGTAGAACGGTTCTCAGTTGCAGAAAAGAGCGTGTGAAGCTCGTCTACCGCCGTCTCCAATGCGCCAATGCTGGATTCCCAGTGATGTTGCGAGCCGAGAATGGAATCGACGGGAGGTCTCGTGGAGGAGCAATCGAAGCCAGAGAAATGCACTCTGCGTTTCTGCGGAATGTGACCCAACGAGGTTTGCTCGACATGCACCAGCGCCTTGAGCAACGCCAGCAAAGGCTGTCGTTCGGCCGACTGCCGTCCGTGACGGGTGGGCCGTCCTCCAGGAGTCGAAATCGCCGATGACTGCTCAGCTACTAATGTGAAGCAAGCAAATAGGCGTGCTGACACGCAGGGCTGTAAAGAAAAGAAGCGAGGAATTGTGAGACAGTAAAAGTGCGTACTACGTGCTTGTACGTCAGTGCAGTCGAATGGGTTCGATTCTGATGGGTCGCGGTGCTGCGTCCAGACTGATCGAGATTCCTTCAACGTACCATCGAGAGTAGGTTCTGATCAGAAAACAAGTTTCGAATGCGATCGTTGATCATAGGACGTGTCACTTTCGGCTTGGAAGGATCCACTGGAAAGACCGCGGCTTTCTTGACCGAGTGCAGGGCCTCCTGCTGGTTGGAGTGTGGTCTCTTGACCGACAGGATGGAGCTCGGGGTCGTTAGGACACATTGCCTCGAAGACATCGACATCGTTGCGATCTAGAATGGACGAACTGTAATAACGGGACGAAGAAGAGAAGGAAAAGGCGATCTCAACACGCAAGGGCTCGTCTCATCAAAGTCCGTCGGTTCATGGTCCAGGTCGATGATGGAGTCTAGGTCGCGCCGGCTTGATGGATGAAATTTGAATTGTGCCAATCAGTATCAAATGTTTTTAACGAATGCATGATTAATACTGAAACTTTGTGTAGCCAGTTCTGTCATGACGTTTCTCCGCAACGTGACGTCCGAGTTCTCATTCTTCGGGAATCTGGTGTCACAATTTGGAGCTCTTCCAGGATCCAGGAACGACTCATACTGATACGACGGTTCTGTCCATGCAATCACAAATCATGACACGATACACACGACAAGAACGCTGAATCAACATCAATCATAGATACAACAAACATGACGGACGTCCAGGGAAACGTTGTGCCGGAAGCCAACACCAAGAAGGGACTATTGAATCAGATCTTATTCGGTCCCGACATTGTCAGGGACTCATTGCTCGAGACGAGGGAGGCGAAGGTCACTGTTGCGCCAACCCCCCACAAGGAAGGTACACGCATTGTCAAGCCGGACATTGTCAGGAACAGTCAGCTGGAAACGAGGGAGGCCAAGGTTACCGTTGAGCCAACCCCTCACAAGCCAGGCACGCGTCTCGTCAAACAAGACATTGTCAAGGACACTCAGCTCGAGCGACAGTTGTTTGGCAAGGTCCAGTAGATTTATCACCACCATTATTCGATGATGTTGTAGCGACACGACAAGTCTGGTTAAGGATGCGGGCAGTCCAGGAGAAGGACAGTAATTTGTACTGGAGTACTAGCTAGCATGTCCGCTCGACACGGATTTTTAACATGGTGAGACTCTCCAGCGTTTAAGAAGGCATCATAAAATCTATCTTTGTTAAAATTAAGAATGGCAAGAATGCTAGGTTTAGAACCCATGATAGTGTTCTCATTTTGAAACTGTTTTATGACCACAACATGTCAACGTGTCAACAGATCTCACAATTTGGTGTCACAAATCAAAGTGACATTCAGAACGATCCAAGCTTCAGAGAGATCATGAGTGACGCTATGCAAGACGTGAAGGACAAGGCAGAGGAAGTGAAAGAGGAAATCACTGACAAGACCAACGAAGTCGGAACAGAGGCGAACAACGCAATGAAGGAGGCCAATAAGAAGAAGAAGAAAGGATTCTTCAACCAGTTGTTCAGGGGACCAGACAATGTGAAGGACTCAGCTCTTTCTGAGCACGAGCGCAAGGTCACAGTCCCACCGGAGCCTGTTGATGAGCCCGAGCAGCCCCAGGGTGACGAAAAGAAGATCGAGATGAACACCCAGGCGAAAAAGAGGTTCTTCGGGCTCTTTGGAAAGGCCAAGTAGCCATCGTTTCACCTGTTGAGCATGACCTGAAACCTGTGTGAGAGTCGTCATCGCACGTTATACTCCATATTGCCTGACGCGTCGATGTACTCGGTCATGTAAGAGTAGCGCATTATATGTTGTTGTTGCTTGTCGTGAAACGTGGATCGCTCTAGT
>OLMU01000235.1:0-17254 GCA_900291995.1 Licmophora abbreviata | reverse complement strand
AGTAATAGCTACTGTACATCCGGTGGTAGAGATTAGTTCTGGATAGGTTTTTCTTCTCCATCCACCGTCGCCGTCCCCTTCTGTCTTACTTTGCTGCAGTTTGGGCAATCACTCGAGCAGCTCTTCAACAAAAGTTGTGGTCCTGTACTGAGGCAAAGCGATCCAACCACCTCTCACCTCGTGCTTGCTCTCCACCAGCTCTTTGAGTCGAGCTAGTCGTTTTTGTTCTATCGTGGCAGTCAAGTCGCGGACATCCCAAACGCACAATGACGTAACGGTCGCGCTGGGCGAGGCGACTGAAAAACTTGGACGGACGCGGACGAGTCACTCACAATATCACGACTCAAACGAGTAGTTCGAACGTCGCGTGATTGTGTTCAACCAGTCAAACCCAGTGAGTGTGTCACGCGTCTCTAAAGATCCGATGTTTCGATGGAAGCCATCAAACATCGACTAGCGGCCTTCACTCGCATCCTTACGAAAAGATGGCGGCTATTTTCTCAAACTTGATCGTTTCCGTCACCTCATTCTGGGTTCTTGTGGTGTTGTTGAGCACCTCATTGCTGCCGTCGATCAACAATGCCGGGGGCAACCATCATCCTGTCGTCGGAGTCGATTCGATTATCGAGACGGAGGCGGTGAGGATACGGCATGAACAAAAATTCATAAACTTCCTCAGGATCCCCAAGACGGGAAGGCAAGTAAGGAGTGAACGATATGAAGTGGTGGATGTTGAAGTTTCCCAGTGTGATTGAGAAGCGGCCCGTCGTGCTCACAACAACTCCTCTCTACGACAAATAACAGCACTTCAATGGTCCATTATCTAGACGAATACAGCGGTTTGATGGATCTGGATAGAATTCTTATGGACAAGGCAAAGAGTCTTCGGCGTTACGAGGGGCTGGCATGCCTCTACGGGCCAGAGCCTACAGATGGCATGGAACGGCCAGAATATCCGTCCAGCGTGTGCTCTCATACGGAGTATAGTATCAACATAGAGACGTGGAAGAAAGCTGCAGGCAAGTGGGTGGCACAGCAGGCGCCCTACGATCGACGAAAGCATGGGAATCATCATAGTATCAACATCTCCCTACGCTCGTTTACGATTGTACGAGAGCCCTTTGATCGACTGTGGTCTTACTTTCATTATGTCCATAGACGCAACGCACTGGGCATAGAACCGGGTATGTGGAGAGGAGATCATACACAAGCTCAATACGACTGCGTTCTGAAAGGAGATTTTGAGGGATGGCTGCACCTCGCCCACCGGGATGGTATGCCGCATTCGCCTCAGCACGAGTATTTGGCCGACACGATCGACGAAGCGATCGAAATGATCGAAGGTGACAAAGTGACAGTCTTGGTGAATGAATGCTTTGAAGCCAGCTTGAGACTGCTAGCGGGAGAAATGTCGCTTGGTATGGATACAGTGGAGGACTTTCTCGATTCCGACGATTTCCTAACCAATACAGCGCCCAAACAGAACAGCAACGCCGAAGAAGAGAAAAGGAGCGAACTGCGGAAGCGAACAAAGGAATACTTTCCCGAAGAGTATCTACTTTATAATACGGCTGTGGCGCAGTTCAAGCGGCATCTCCCTTCCTTACAAGCTATCGGTGGGCTTCGTCAAACATGTGAGCTGAACGACTCGTATGTAGTTGTGGCCAACTCGGAGAGTTAATGACAACGGTCTATCTCCTGATCAATTGCATATCAAGCTGGGCTCCGAATTCCTAGTAACGATCTGTCGGTTGATACAGAAGGGACGGTTGTGAGCGAGCTGAGACAATCGTAAGCGCTTCACTTAGTCGAAGAGTTTCCTTACATCGGATTTTGTCCCACATATCACATGTACAATCTCGTTCAATCACTCGTCCCTCTGGTGGCCATTTCAGCTCCAACAGTTCGGGGAAGAAGTCAAGATCGGAGTCTACATCAGGCCATCGATCGTCTGCGGCGAGCCCGATTCCGAGGACGCCCATTTCTTGCGCGACTCGAATAATTTCTTTTATTGCTCTTCTCGATATTGGTGGTCCGGATTTGACTTCGCTTGGATCTTTCCGTTTCAGGGAGCTCCGGAACAAGAATCGGCTCGCCAGGAATGTCTTGTCCAGCTCATTGTCAATGGGTCTTGGCTGCCGTCGTCTAAGTTCAGTGCGAAAGACGTCTTCCTCGATCACTTCCATGTTTAAAACCGATAATGCACGCATCCGATAGGCGCGCCCCTCCTTGTCCTGTGTCCATGATGCGTCAGACTTCTCTTCGTACTCATCAATATCGCTCCAGTAGTCGTACTCGCCGTCTATGACCCATGCATTATCATGAGAGTCGTCGTTATCGCTCCAATCTTCTCCGATGTGGTGAGTGGATTCGTAGCGCCATGGGATCCAATCGGCTCGGCTTCCATCGTAGTTAGGATCTCCAGCTCTGGCAAAAGCAGCCCATCGATCCGTCATATCGCTGGCAATCTCTTCATCCGCGTCCTCCTTGAAGTAGTCGCCGAAGAAATGGCTAAGTATGCGACTGAATGCATATGTGTGATTCATGTTCAGGAACGGGCCCTCTTTCTTTGTAGCCGCACCGTTTGAGCTGTGCTCTTCCGAAAAGTAGTTGTCGAAGGACACCAGTGCACCTCGATAGGCATTGAGTATGTCGGTGTATGGGTACTCAGGTGCCGCGGGCGCCTCTCTCTGCGCGAGTGGACCCAGGGTGGAATAGTTGGATCGAATAATATCCATTGATTGAAACGCATATGGTAGCTCTGCCGTATGACATGACTTGCCCCAGCACTCTTTGTACCCTGGGATATGAGTGGGTTGCGAGAAACGATAGACGTAGACGCTGTTCTTGTGCTTACCACGACGCTCCCGATCCTTGCTGATGAGGTGTGCATAGTGCCAGGTAGGACATCGAAACAAGTAGTCATCGATGATTCGGCTCATTACAGGTCGATAGTCGACTACTACTTTTGCGGCCTCCTTGAGCGCCTTGGCACGCTTTCGCTCAACGCGCCGTTCTTCTCTCAGGTGTACTTTTTTGGCAACTCGCTCGGTCGGAGTCAGGTCATCTCCTTGGCCTTTCGGGAGGCGCCATAGACGCTGCTGCCAAGACCGGGTGTTATTTCCAGGTAGCGCTGAGCCTTCCTGTGCTCCTCCCCAGGTATTGACTAGAGCCCGAACACCGATGCTGGTGTCAACTTTTGCTTTGCCCGTTGCGTTCATTTTCAAAAGTAGCTCGTACTCATTTTCCAGGTGCTCCTTGTGTTCTGTATAGTACATTCTATTTTCTTCCTCTTCAATTTGGCTCCTAGCCAATGCCTCGGCTTCCTCTTCGACTTGATCCACGTAGCCCCTATAGTGTTTTAACACCCTCGACGCACTGTCGCGAAAGAGAGCTCCGACAAACATCCAGTACACCGCCTTGGGCATTGGAGCGGGAAACGCAGTGTGAACAAACATTTCACCCTCGTGCTTGTTACTTCCAATCAGTATAGGAATCTTGTCGGGGACCAAACGAAGGCCCTTCAGCGGCTGACTGACATTGACGGCACTCCATCGCGCTACGTCCGAGTCTGGCTGCCACCTTGCGTCAAGGTTGCGAAACAATCGATGTTCTTCCGACCTCGACATCATTCCAAAAGGAGCGCTATTGGAATATGACGATGCAACTCCACCAAACGTGACTTTCATCTCACTTGTAAGTGTCGGTCCCCAAGTGAAGAAGTCCCCAACGCTCCGCGGTACGCCCATGAGGCTGCTCTGTGCACGCATGATCTCCTCGACGCGCTCGGTTCGTAAACACGACAGGTCGCGACAATCCACTGAGCGCTTCAAGGCTTCTCCGATGAAATCAGCAATTACTACTGATCGAAACGTGTACCCCAACGGATTGCTCTGCATGATGGCGCGATGAAACAGCGAAGTCCCTGCCCCTTCCATCATCAAGTGCAATCCAATCATGACGGCACCAGACGACTCCCCAAACAGCGTTATGTTGTCAGGATCACCTCCAAACGCATGAATATTTCTTGCAATCCAGTCTAGCGCGGCTCGTTGATCCATCAACCCAAAATTACCAAACAGACCATCGCTACTGCTCACCATGAACCCTAGCGCTCCTAAGCGATAATTCAACGTGACGACAACGATTTCACGTTCGGCGAGCCGTCGTCCGTCATATTCGGGTCGTCGCGCCCCACCCTGCTGAAACGCTCCCCCGTGCAGCCACACCATGACAGGACGTCGTTTCTTACTGTGCGACTGCCCAGCCGGTGTGAATATATTGAGATGCAGACAATCTTCCGACATGTTGTCAGTCGTTACAGCGGGATTTGATACAGGATCGACGAGCTGCCAGCAGTCCGGACCAAAATGAGTCGCATCTAGCTTGGCAGGCGCCCAAGGAGTAGGCGGTTCGGGTGGAGCAAATCGCAGATTGCCCACCGGTGGCGATGCGTAAGGAATGCCACCAAAGAAATCAATTCCTTCTTCTCGAGTTCCCTGGATCTTTCCATAAGTGGGTATAGTGACGCCCACGTGGCGAATAGGGGTATCAGAAGAAGATTCTGACGAAAATGCCGGTTGCTTCAGCTTCGTGTTACTTCCAAAACTCCCGCGACTGGTCGACTTGGCGGCAGGCCGCCCCCTCGTCGCCTTGCCGCCTCTTGCGGACGGACGCGACGACGAGGATCCACCGCGATGAATTTCTTGGAACAAGTCTTCCCAAAACCCAGGGTCATCACCGTACACGGTTTCATTTTGGTGTGCCAGTACGGACATCATGATCATTGCATGGGCTACGAAAAGCACCGACAGGCCCAAGAGACGACGTCGGTATCTTCGTCCGACCGGCATTCGTCTAAGTCGTTTGTTTTTTACCGAATTTCATCCAGATTTCAGCAGGACCCAAAAGTTACGTCTCGCTGTACGTATGCGAGCGGTTTGAGTTGTAAGAAGTCACGATATCAAGAACAGCGGCGCATTCGCTGTGACACACGCCATGAGAAAGTTGTGATAGGTTGTCTACTCGTAAAAAACGCGTTCGTGGTCGCGTCTTGAATTCCTGATTTAGCTTGACTCACTCGACTAGAAAGAGGGAGTTGGGCGAGCTCTATTAGAGGTTTCCTAAAATCCGAGCTCGTCTCCAACCCAGTCTCGATGCGTGTGTGCTGTGACAATGGTGACAATGTATGTTCCGGCTACAACCGTCGCCTCTGTCTTTCCATGTGACCGGGTAACGATCCCATCAGCTCATCGAATCTCCTATTGAAGTCTCATGCCAGCAATTAGACTGTTTGGACGAAAGACGCTTTCAGGAGGCGACGATCTGCACATTCCGTGCCTCCTCGCGATTGGACTGCGAGTCGTGCAGCTCTTTCCCTTGCTAGTGCCGGTATGGAACGCTATTTTCCGGGATGTGTGGCAAAGCCCTCCAGACGATGATAAGGAAAGAGTATGTGGGGAGTCATTTGAGGCAGTTCTTGTTTCGTACGCGGCCGCTTCGTCACTCTTCTCGCTCGTGGCCTTGTGGACCGAGGTGCAGCTTTCCAGATTGAGCTCGCGGGGGACGCCGACGGAACCGGGAGATCGATCCGAAAGAGTGGAGAGAATGCTGGGAATTAAGCTCCTCTTTGTAACGATTGGTTTTGGAGGCATCGTCTTCGCGATCGGCTGTGCCCTCTTTGTATTGAATCATCGCGACAACTGCGAAGCACAGGAGCCGAATCGATCAACTCTGCAACAGAATACGACTTCGGATGACTTGGACGACGACTTTTGGCGACAGATGAACGAACTCTTCAGTTCAGAATATATTTCCAGGGGGCTTGAGCAGGAACAAGACCCGCCTCACTACTCACTATTCGCCAGTGTACACTGGTGGTGGGTAGCCCTATGCGCCTTGTGGGTAACACAAGTTGCTGAGGTTCTGGTCGCCGCAGCGCTCGTACTTCGACTCAAGTGTGGGAACGACAACAGTGTATACTCGACACAGGCGTATCAACATGCTGAACTAACGGAGGAGATGTGGGAACAGCGTTGCGCGAACCTTTGCCAGTGCTTGGGCATGACGACCTGCTTTCTGTTCGGCGGGAAGGAAGTGGCGCTCGGGGATTACGGCGATGTGGCCCGCGCACTATCGGACTACTTTGAGACGGGAGGTGTCTTAGATCTTGTTCCCAGTGATGTGGTAATGGGTTTCTGGGTCTTGCAACGACTGCAACGGGTGCGAATATTGGAAGCACGAACAGCGGTCGTCCAGCAACAACTCTTGGACTATCAGTCCAGTATGGAAGCAGGACGGAATGCGTCGTCTCCGACAGGCGCACCATTGCTATCGCCGTCAGAGAATTCTACGGCCGGTCTTTCGTCCTCGTCGATATGCGAGCGTCCAGAACACGAGTCTCATCGCCGACAGACGACATATCTCATGCACCAAGAGGGCCCCGAAACGTTTTACGAGGCCCAGCTGCGAAAAGTCTTGAGCCGGCACAATGAGTCAGACATGCAAGTCCTGAGGGAGGGGGCCCGATTTTCCAAGTATGCACTCGCTATTTATACATGGATGCTCTACGCGTATCGATATCCAGTCACAGGCTTTCCCCGCCTGCTGTGTCGAAATCCGTGCTGCTGTTTCTCCTGTCGCCGAGGATCCAGTCGAGATGGCGGATCTTGCTGCGACGATCCAGAGGAGAATGACAGTCTTTTGGCAGGCGAAACCGAAAATGTCGTTGGGGACAACTGTTGTAATCTCCACAAGTCTGCGCTTCTCTTGCACGCTGGTATCGAAGACGCAGACCTTGTTTACGCACAACTCAAGAATAGTTTCAACGAGATCCCCTATTGTATATTACTCGATCACGCATGGCAAACAGCCGTCGTGGCCATCAGGGGAACTTTCAGTTTGGAAGACTGCATTACAGATGTGCTGATAGAACCGGAGACGCTTGACCATCTAGGAAACGAGTTCGGTTTTGACGGCGACGGACAACACTGTCACGGTGGTGTGTTGTCATGCGCCCGAATCGTCCACAGAGACTTGGAGCGGTACGTCAGTGTAGTTGACCTGAGCTGTAGGTGTTTTCACTGTAACGGTCAGATTCAATTCGTCATTCTAACTCATTCACTTGCGATACTTGAACCCTATCAGACATGGCATTCTTGACCGTCTCCTGTTAGGTAACAACGCAAAGTATCCTGGGTACAAGCTTCGCATCGTTGGCCATAGTCTGGGAGCTGCCACAGCGACGCTCCTGTCATACATGATGAAGGGACGATTTCCAACGCTGCGCTGTCTGAACTACAGTCCACCAGGGATGTGTCTGAGCTTGGAGTTGGCGACCCATTGCCAAGAGTTCTGTACTTCATTTGTTTTGGACTCGGATGTAGTGTCGCGGCTCTCGCTCGACACGATGGAGCACTTGCGCGACGAGGTTCTTGATCTGATTGGGCGGATCAAAGTGCCCAAGATTCAAGTTGCGAACGAGCTTGTCCGAGGATATGGTTTGCTGTCATGTCGACTGTGCGCAGATGACGACGTACAAGATAGCGGTGGTTGTCTTCAAGCGAGCATAGAAGAGTTGCTACATGACCCCGACGACGTACCGCAGGACTCGGAATACCAACAACAGCTTCGCCAATTTAGACAGGTGCAGTCGGATCGCAGAATAAGACGAGGGAACACCCGGACTATCCAATTGTTCCCCCCAGGTAGAATCGTTCATTTGGTCAAAACGGGAGAGAAGACGTCATGCATGCACGGATTAGCAAAGTGCATGACATGCTGTACGACGAACTTCGGCTTCCAGTACACACCTGTCTGGGTTAACAACAACGATTTCAACGAAATTGTGGTGAGTCCGACCATGGGGACTGACCACTTTCCCAATCGCGTATGCTATGAGCTAGAAGGTGTCGCAGAAGATTTTGGTATCGACCTCTCGGCCAGCTGCTCTGCTTATCCTGTTGATGTAGAACAGCCTTCAAGCCGTGACTGATTCTAAGATAATGAACTGTTAAGAACGCTTACAAGTTTCTTAGCTAAACTCTACCTAGTTGACTAACGCAACTGCCATATCATATTCCCACCCGGAGGTTTACTAGCTGTTGCAGAGAAAGCTTCCCGACTCAACCTTTTAGCGCAAAACGCCGGACCACGCGTGAGGAGGAGTCATTTTGCCTGTAAGGTTCCTCTACTTCGAGGACTTTTGAAGTTCCTACTCTTTGCATTGGAGACGAGCTTGTTTGTTCTTGTTGACGTAGTGGTACGAGACCGGGATTTCGTGAGAACGCGTGAGCCTAGCCAGCCTAGACTAGACTACCGGTACCGGTACAGCTATGTCATACCCCGCATGCCGATACACTATGACCGCTTGCTTCGGACTTAAAGAACGGGTGCCGTTTGACACAGTTTGATAGCGAAGTCTCTTATGCTAGATATGACCATGACCTTTGAAAGGTTATTGGTCTTTATGTGAATGACCTATTGAAAGAGCGTTGGGAGTCATTCGGTCATTTAACCTGCGAAACGAGCGCGATCCCGTATCTGCTCACAATTTTGCAGCGCAGACGACGGCGAGCAAACTCTCTCAACGCTTCACAAGTCATCACAATACTTTTGTTGTAGCATGACTCTCGCCAAGATAGCCCGATCGCCCATTTGCTTCAAGGAGTCGCCTCTCCCACGAAAGGCTGCTACACTAAAATCCAAGTACTCTCACAACATGATGAGCTCACCTGAAAACTTTGTCATTCCACCGTCCTCAAAGACAAGTGACGAAGTCCTGCAATCGTGCAACAATCGCAGGCGATACATGAGGCGGGGATCTAGATGTCCCAGTATGATGCTTCTATCGAACATCAACGTGAGAAGACAACTAGATGAAATAGATCTCGTCGAGAGTCAAAAGTTTGAATTGCGTCATACAAGGTCTTCAAGCTCCATGTCAATCGAGCTTGACACCTCGGCCGTCGAGTCCAGAAACTGCACACGAGACAAGATGCAACAGCGTCTATCCTCTCTTCAATTGAGCGCCAATACGTTGAGTATCGAAGAGAGCTGCTCAAAGTGAAAGCGACAGTCACCTTTCGTTCGATCTGGCTCCGCGTAGCTGAACGCTTCTTGTTGCTTGTATCCGTCAAGAACTCATAATTATCATATCAGGAAATAGATTCCACATTACCAGCTACTGTACTGTCTTATACACACTTGATAGGATAATTCATGCATCTCACAATGGCTGGTCTTTCTCCTCAAAGTCGCCGAGACTACGAGTATGCTTGTTGTGAGATGCGATGATGCGCATGATGCGACGATGTTTTTTCTTCGTGCAGGCGTTGAAATTTTGCGCGCCAAACTTCACGATTCGACCCCTTCGACCCAAGTGATTCCCACCCAAAAGATGGCGCGGAGTGATGAGTCGAGTGAGTCGACGACGTGTCGACAGACAACACGGTCAATCCCATCGGAACATCGGCGGAACGCCTTGGAGTGTGGAACAGAACACAGAACGACGTTGTTTCTGCTGCACTTGCTGATCAACCGGTGCCAGGTGGCATACAGAGAGGGGAGTCAGTTCACGAAGAGGTCGAAGGGGCGCTGAGACGAGATTTGAATCGGCTATCGGAAATGTCCGCTTCGTCGCCATATATTTATAGCCATGATCCACCGTGGGCGGGTCTCCGCCTCGCATTCTTGGGCACCTTGGCGCTTTGGGCCAGCGTATTCTTGGGGTGCGAAGACCATCCGCTGTATGGAATCAGTGATGTGTCCTTGTTCACTCCGGTAGCACAGAGAAACATAGAGTCCCGCTGTGATACATCGGGACCCTGCGGAGTCGACTACACTTCTAGTCTTTCTACGACTCATCCGACCACGGTGGCAGCGAGGTCGACACAGAGAGAATGGCCCCTGAAGAGCCTGGCGATTCTCGAGCCTTTGGTTTGGGAAGCTTCCGGCCTTGTGATGCTTCAGTACGTGGGACTTCCGATTATTGCCAAGGCCGTCATGACTGCTCGACGACTGCACGGGAACATTCGTCCCTCCGTGTGGATGCGGTGCCTAAGGCTCTTCAGGCTCAAACTCCCGTCCATCATAAGAAATCAACTGAACAAGGGAAGAATAAGATCAACTCATCATTGGACTCGGCGGTTGAAAGCGTCTTTCATCAGACTCTACCGCAAGAGATCACGACTCTCGGTCGCCAGCGAGTACACCAACTTTGTCAATGAACAGAAGGAAGACACGGCCTCTTCCTAGTCTAGACAACAGAAGAACTAGACTGTCATGACTCGCCGGCGGCCCGCGCTGACGAGTATGATACATTCCTCATATGTGGGGTGGGATGGAATGGACACAGAACCTGCTGTAATTCTAGGGAAACCCCAAGTAAGACGACGTATTGCAGAACTATCTCCAATCCCTACCGGTACATGTATCGTCTAGAGAGGATATACTGGCATCTGTTTTCTATACAAATATTAGATAGTGTCTCGTTTACTATACGTGCAGCACTCGCTCGGCTGGACGATCATCCACTGCACGAGACTGTCCAGGCTCACCCGAGCTACATCATGCATCCCGGCCAGTTCATTCTCCCCCCGTCTCGACAGGTTAACCACTCGAATGACAGTCGAAAGTCAGCCCCAAAGTGATTTATCATGGTGGAACAGGCCAGGGCACCCGTGATGGACAACCAAAGAAAGAAGAACCAAAACTGGTTGCGAAATAGGTATGTCAGTACCCGGTTCAGCGTCAAGGGTCGCTCCGGGCCAAGCTCTTGTTGAATTTTGCGGAAAGCCAAGGACAGAGTCAATATGATCAAGATGTTAGCCACGACAAATGTCCATCCAAAAATGTTCGCCTTGTTCCACTGGTCGTCCGTTATCTCAAACGTGCGATTGAGATGTTGTGCCACTGGCAAGTGTCGGACCGATCCAATCGTGACCATGTGATGGATTCGCACAATTATCATGAGAACTTCGGAGCCGATCGAGTCCACGACATGAAACATCTGACGCTGCTCCCAACCGAGCTCTTGTAGCTTGCTGTGGTTGTTCTCGTTCGGATTCGACTGCGCCACAGTCATCTGGAACGCGAGCCGACGATCTGGCACCGGCGTAGCGTTCGGCGGGGCCGTCTCCACATCTTGCGAAGCGACGTGCTCGACCTTAATGGTGCTTGGAGGTGATTCCACTCCTGGTCGAGCCCCCGTTTCGATATCATCCGCTTCAACTCGAATGGTGGTATTGCTGGCAATTCCTACGGATGCATCGGGTGAGTGCAGAGTAGAGGAGGCGTGGGATGACGTCTCCACGGCATCCTCCT
The DNA here is from genome assembly GCA_900291995.1 of Licmophora abbreviata. Taxonomy (NCBI): domain Eukaryota; phylum Bacillariophyta; class Fragilariophyceae; order Licmophorales; family Licmophoraceae; genus Licmophora; species Licmophora abbreviata. The sequence goes on along the minus strand of OLMU01000235.1, from coordinate 5,932 downwards.
CGCCGCCGTCGTCGTCGTCTAGATGAATCGAGCTAAACGAGTCATCAGAAATTGCACTTTCGGTGTCATCCGCCGTCTTGATACAAAAGCTGTCGCTCGTCCCATCTTGACATTGTCGGTGTGGTAGTCTTGGTAGACGACCATGCTGGGAGCCGCTGACGATCGTGGAGTCGTCGCTATCGTCGTCAACGTCCTGGTCAGCCCAAGCCTCCAAGTCTGAGTTGCCATGTAGACGCATGCTGATTCGATGAATGTCCTTGAGAGAAGCCCGCATGATCCCTATAGAACGACACAAGGTGACAGAAACCAGGGGGTTAGCAAGAGACGAAAAGTCTGCCAAGTCGGAAGACTGTTGAGAAAGTCAACACTTACGATGTGGTAGGTCGACGCAGGCTTGGATTCCGATACGCCGCTCGCCATGTAGGCCAAACTCTCGATCCACGAATTCGGATGACTTGTTTCCAGATATGATGCGCTGCCAGATCAACTGGATCCGATCCACACCACTGTAGAATCGCCATATGAGCGTGGCGCACGTTCCGAGCACGACGCCGATGACTGGTCCAAAGCTACCAAAGTATGGCAGCGTGGCAACTTGGACCCTGCCAAATATAACATCGACCACAATCACCATGGTGACCCATCGTCGTGGATTGAGCTTCAAAAGCCAGCCAGAAAGAAAGTAGATCTTACAAATAAGTCGGATCGGCTCAAACATGAAAGCCCAAACAAACTGCTGTATCTGGTGCCCAAACAGGTGTCGCATGCCGACTGCCCAACACCCCGCTGCAAAGAGGCAGCCGAGGTAGTAGCCCAACACACGATGGCATATCACAAACTTCTCGCGCACGATTCGATCGGAGCGTGCTGGAGTCGTGTAGTAGAGAGCGGCGAGACTGAATGGCAGAGACAAAGTCATGGATACGATGGTAGAGAACGGAATCGGAAAGACGGGATTGGCGTGTTGTCCGCCCCACCACCCTTCGGCGATGAACGCATCGAAGAACTTGGCGACAACCAATCCTACCATGACAGCGATAACTCTCGACCGGACCGGAATATTGGCACTTGGGATGGCAAAGTGAACTGTTTCGACCCATGGGATAAGCGCGATTAGCTCGACATGAGTCTGGACGCCGTAGAGAAAGCGTCGGTTCTCTGATAGTCCACCGTTGACGTTCGGGAGAGGCATCAAGAACATGCTCGCGTGCAAAACAAGGGTTCCAACGGTTAGCCAGAGAAGTAATGTACAGACGTGCTGCCATGAGTGCGACAAACGATGTGGCGCTGTCACAACATGCTGTGCGAGACGTCCAAGACAGCTCTTGCGAGGCACGTGCGAGTCTGAAGGATCGGGTGATTGCTCAGTCAAGTCGATCAATCTAGATCTCTCTGGAAAGAAAACCTTGTCACACTCGTCGCAATGAAGGACAAGACGATTGCCCATGGTATAGCAAGAGCAGCCTTGGAGGTGGAGGACGGCGAAGGAACGGCAATGAGCAATTTTCTTTCGTTGTGAATGGACCGATAGTGGCAAAAGATTTCATCGCCACTGGCCATTTCGCTACTGTGTGCAAGAGGGACCTCATCCTCGTTTCGTTTTGCAAAAGCACCTCCATGGTCATGATGCCACATGTGAAAGTTGTTTTGGAAACTCTCGTAATCTTGGCGCGGGAAAACTTGTACACATACTTATGTAGAATTGAGTGTATGTAGATTCTACACAAAATAGTCAGTACCAGACCAGACGCAACAAACCGTCAACCACAACAAATGTCTGCCTTTGCATCGATGCAGGGGTCTCTATATAGCCGGTCTACCCACGAACTTCCCTGCATTTAGCCTCCGCTCAAGCTACTTTGGTAGCCTCCGCTTCTTCCTCGCCACCTTCCTTGCCCCCTGGCCGCTTGTTCAATATCTCATCAATCACACCAAACGCCATAGCCTGTGCGGGATCCATGAATGTGTCACGGTCCATGACTCGCTCAATCTCTTCCAGAGGTTGACCGGTATGGTGCTGGTACAAACCATTCAAACGCGAGCGCGTCCGCAAAATCTCTCGCGCCTGAATGTCAATGTCGCTGGCCATGCCCTGTGCACCACCGCTGGGCTGGTGAAGCATAATGCGAGAATTGGGTCTAACGGTGAACATGGAAATACAGCGTAAGTAACAAAACAAGAACTCACAAACATCGGAGACACAAAAGAACACAATTCCGATCGTGCATGTGTGATGCGTGCGTGATTGGCTCTCCCGATATATCTATATACACAATAGAGGTCAGGGTCCATGACACACGTACAGTGAAAAGCGACATCCTGGAGCACCTCCCGCCAATAGCAAGCTTCCCATGCTCGCGGCCTGTCCCATACAAATCGTGTGAACTTCCGGAGAAACATACTGCATCGTATCATACATGGCCATGCCGGCGGTGACCAGTCCGCCTGGAGAGTTAATGTACAAATAGACAGGTTTGTCGGGCGCCTCTGACTCCAAGAACAAGAGCTGCGCCGTGACGAGCGATGCCATTTGATCCGTGACCTCGCCGTGGACGCAAATGATGCGCTCACGCAAGAGACGAGAATAAATGTCGAAAGAACGTTCGCCGAGCGTCCCAGATTCCAAGACTATGGGAACAAGACCAGAGAAGGAGCGACGAGGAAGAGCGGCGCAACGAGCTGTCGTCGCGACGCGAGTCACAGAGGAGCGCGCAGCTGTCGTCGTGGACAGTCGACCAGTCGAGGTGACAACACGTGACAAAAGAGACGACATGGTGATTCTGGTGGTCGTGAGTTGCTTTTGAGAAGCTTGAACGTAGGCACGAAGTATCAACAATCACCCCATGGACGGCGGGAAGTGATGAGGCGAGTTTGCGGTGTGCGAGAGCGTGTGTGTGGACTCGCAAAAATGGCGCTGTGGAGCACCTTCTACGTCACGATGACGGGAACTACTTATGATGCGTCTCAATCTTGTGGACTTGCGGGTCGAAGTTGACCACATTCAAAACATTGACCATGATGATGCGATGTTGATGGGGCACAAGGGCAACAAAATTGGTCCCTCACGGCACAATTCGCTTAAGATTTCTTTCCTCAGCTGGAACCAACCGGGATAGGATGAGAATGGCATTTTCCGTCATGCTCGTTCAATCCTTCCGAGGCACTGCTGCACTTGGACCTGGAACTGGAATCATGTCGACTCGCGCCGCACTCCGTACCGGTACCTCCCCCACCAGAAGATGTCTCTCGTCGCTTTCTTCGTCTTTCGAATTGTCTCCTCGCCTTGTTGGACTGGACAAGCCTACTGTGTGGCATGAGTTCAGTCCTCTAGCGAATGAATACAAGGCAATCAATCTCGGACAGGGCTTTCCCGATTGGGACCCGCCGCCGTTTGTAGTAGAAGCCATGGAAAAGGCGACGAATCCAACCTATCAACGGCACGCCAATCAGTATGCACGCTCCTATGGACACATGCCGCTCGCCACAGTACTAGCGGAAGATTACAGTGAACGGTGGGGGGCATCATTGGATCCTGCTACCAATATTGGGACGGCCGTGGGCTGTACGAATGCCCTGTATTGTGCTCTTCAGGGATTACTAGCACCGGGGGATGAAGTTTTGTTATTGGAACCAGCCTTTGATATTGTACGTGATAGATGTTTGTACAAGATCCTGTAGTTGATGGCGGAGTGTTGCACTCTCTACTGGTCTCGTGCGACACCTGACTCACCATCGCTTCTTTCCTATATTCATCTCGCGATATTACTCACAGTACTTTGCGCAGGTTCGCATGGCGGGAGCTACGCCGATCTTTTGTCCACTGCGACCCGTCAGTGCAAGCGACGATGCGGACGGACCATCTTCGGCCAGCGACGCCTTTCGACTGGATCTCGACGAGTTGGAATCGCTCATCACTCCGCGTACCAAAGTCTTATTGATGAATACACCCCACAATCCTACTGGTAAAATGTTCTCGCGTTCCGAACTGGAAGGCATTGCAGATCTTGTACAGAAATATCCTCAACTTACAGTCATTTCAGATGAAGTCTACGAACACATTGTCTTTGAACCGGACACGGAACCTCACATTTCGATTGCGACAATCCCTGGCATGTTCGATCGCACGCTCACGCTGAGTTCATCGGGCAAGACGTTCAGTTGCACCGGTTGGAAAGTAGGTTGGTGCGTCGGACCTCCACATCTGGTTCGCGCCATGACAGCAGTTCAGCAATGGGTCAACTTTTCGGCTCCAACTCCCAATCAGGATGCGATTGCCATGGCCTTGCAGCAGGCGCGCGAGCCGTATGAGGGATTCGAGTCGTTCTACGACTACTTGGCAGCAGACTATAAACGAAAGCGCGGACTGTTAGTGGACGCCCTCCAGTCAGCAGGGATGACGCCCTTATTGCCGCCTGGGGGCTTCTTCATCATGGCCGACACATCGCATCTGGAGGTACCGAGGGACTATCTTGCCGAAGTAACGGATGCCATGCCGGCGTCGCCTATGCCGCGAGACTGGGCACTGAGTCGATGGATGACCAAAGAAGTAGGCGTGACTGCAATTCCTCCGTCTGCGTTTTACAGCCCGGACACTTTGCATCTGGCACAGAACTTGTTGCGATTTGCATTTTGCAAGGGAGATGACACGATCCTTGAAGCTGACAAACGACTTACCAAGTACTTTGGTGAAAACTCAGAGTCTTAGCAAAAGAGTACCAGCAGCGTGTGTAATAATACGACATAGTGAAAGAAAAAGGATACGAAAATGGCAGGGTTATAATATCCAAACGCGTCCTACCATTGTACAAGAGTAGACTACGGAAGCCAGGTGCGCTCGTTCGCTCTACTACGGCTGAGAACTGGTTGCGACGACCGTTTTCATGGTGAGCGGAAGCGGTTCGGGTGTCTTTTTCGAGTGATGGTGAACGTTTCCCTCCTGAACATCCTGTTCGTGCGCCTGGTTGATTTGTTCTCGTTGCGCCTGCAGTGCCATGTTCTCAGCCTGCATTCGCATCAAGAGGTCCTGTCGGACGCGCTTCATTTCTTCGACGCGAATGTCAGCTTGCTGTTCTGTAATGAACTTTCCGTTGCGATTCATGTATTCCTTGAACCCCATGAGACTGAGAAGAATGCCAATGACTGCAAACTGTCCCATGACGCGAGTGTGCATGATCTTCATGGAGGCGGACAGGTGGTCCTTGCCTGCTCTGCCATAAAAGATGGAGCCCACTGTCGGGATTCCAATCGCCGCCAGTACTTTAACAGGATTGTCATTGAAGTAATTGAGTGCGTTTTGGTGTGGTTTAAGCGTGTCTCCAGGCACAATTCGAACTCCGCTGTGTTCGACACTGTCGCGATACAATTTGGTAAGTTGCGCTTCTATTTCGAGTTCCCGCTGCAGCTTCCCAGTAGCAGTCGCGTTGGCAGGGTTCGCAGGATGAGGATGGTTTTCGAGAGACCACTTGGCGACGTTCTTGGCGTGTTCCGTCTCATCGGCGACCTCATGCATCCGATGGATCAGCTTGCTTTCAGAGGCAAAGCCGAAGGCAAAGAGAGCGGGCATGATGACCAGCGCCGTACGGCTTTGCCAGTTGGTAGCCTGTGGTCACGTAACATTGGAAGATGCAACTGAACGTGTGAGTCAGCGTATTCTCTAGGCACGACTTTGCAAGACGAGCCTACTCACCTTGACGAAACGAGGACTGGTCTTCATGGCAAGAAAGACGGCGCCGGTGGAAGGAACCAGTGCCATGCCTCCGGTGATGAGGCCTTCGTACGTGGCACTCCAGGTCACTTCGTCGGAGCGCTGCTGCGGAGTCAAGCTTGGCATGCTTCTTTGAAGTTTCTTTACAGAGATCTACAACGACGTGAAAGGCAAGTCGAAAGTCAAGAGACTGCTTGTGCGTGTATTTTTATATTTTGTTCTTATTTT
>OLMU01000232.1:0-13774 GCA_900291995.1 Licmophora abbreviata | reverse complement strand
TGAAAAGACATTTCCAACGCAAATTTAGCGAGGTCGGCATGGGAGGAGTATCGATTCTCGGGCGAGCGGGAGGACGCGAGGAGCGACTGAAACGAAAGCGCTCCGAGACACGCAGATACAAGATAGATAGATGTGCGCTGACTTCAATGAGGTCGTGCCCAGAGTCTTTCTATTCTTCTAGAGAGTACTATTTTCAGCTCTTTAGCCCCTGAGCGTCGTGGCCCGAAACTATTCATCTGGGAAGGCCTTCAAATTTGGAAAATTAGATCCAGTCTGAATTCAATCCAACACGCAATTCCAAACCATTATGAATAGCGAGGGCGGCGATGATGCGGTTCGCCGCGAGATCAACATGTTCGCAGCCATGGCTAACGGCGAAGAGTTTCAAGAGGGTTCAATCGACTCGGAATTTGACATGCAGCTCCCCAGTGGCGCTGGGACGTTCGCCATCAACCGGTCGCCGGAGGCGGACGACGTCGCCGCCAAGTCAAACCTGGATGCGGCAGCGGCATCTTTGACGGACAATACGAAGCTTGGTCCTCAGGTGGCCCCGCTCCCTCCGAACCTACCAGATTTTTCAGACAGAACTCCTCCCTCGTCCAGTGTACCGAGGACTGCTCCCATACCCATGTATACAGAGCGCGTGAAGATGCCTCGGCCATTGTTTTTCGGACCGATTGTACCTCCCCGTGTTCTGAAGGAAGCACGTAAGATCGTTTCCGATTCTCTCAAGGACCTTGATCTGCCAGATGACGAGACTTTTCAATTGAGCCATTTGCCTCCAGGGGTTCGTAACCTAGTGAGTGCAATTGATACCTTTGGGTACGGTCTTTCGGCGATGACGGACAGAGACGAGTCGAAAGGCGAATTCTGGAGGGGAGATCCCTACGTATCGTCGTATCACCCTGTTTTTGGAGAGACCACCCGCTTAGAGCGGGAGCAAATGCGACTGAAAAATCAGGAACAGCGCTCGGCTAAAGTCCCGCGGACACCGCATGTGCCCGCTGGATCTCTAGATTGTGGTGATCCTTCCGAGATGCCAGACCAGGACAAGAATGAAGAGACTGGAATGAATGACAATGCGGAGGACAGCGTCGCTCGTGAAACCAAGTCGCAGTCTTCGAAATCGATGGGTGGTGACGGCGGTCCACATCCAGCAGTCATGACGGACTCAACTCTTTTTTCGCAGCGGGCAGGCGAGGATGTGTCGCCAACCAATCGCACGGAGACGCAGATAGATGCGCCCGATGCACATGGAATACAATCAGATGACAACCCCTCTACCAGCAGTCGCTCTAGTTTTCTCAACAGAGAGCCCGACGCTGATACAGGAAGCAGCATGCCAGTTGTGGATAAGAATCTGTTTTCGAAGTGGGCTGGCGGAAGCATGGAGCCATCCTCGCTAACCTCTCCAGTCGCCTCACCGAGGGTGAGAACACCACGCCAAGCTGCTTCACCGCTGGGGGGATCGAATCATAGCACAGCTTCGCCTATTGAAACTCATGAAGGCTCGGGCGAACTGTTGTCTGAACAAGAAGTGTTTGCAAAGTTGGCTCGTGGCGAAGAAAAGGAAGAAGCAGAAATGGCTACCGACAAGTTTCCAAGTCGTCCTTTTGATACGTTCAAGCAAGTGCAGGCCCCCGAGAAGGACGACAGCGACGATGACTCTGTCGTCGGAAGCGAACTCAAAAAGAAGGTTGGTATCAATGATAATCTGGACGCTGCTGTCGCATCCCTAGCCGAAGGGAGCAAGAGCTCGCCAACGGATACCAACGCTGGCCATGAAAATACCGAAAGTATTTCAGCTGATGAAGCAAATGCACTGCTGTCCCAGTCCCGTGCAACTTCTGCTAGCGGTCGTCCGCTCAGTAATTTTGAGTTGACTGGTGGATGCGTCCCGCTTTACGCATGCGACGATGGTTCGCTACCGATCGAATCAGATCTTGAGCTATATCAAACGAGGGATGAACAGCTTCGACACATGGAATCATGTAAGTCTGAGGAGATCATCAACAAACATACGTTTCCAAACCTATTCGGTACAGTCGCATGTCCGAACCCTTCCCTGAGCCCTGATGACAATCATCGTTGGAACTCTCGGATGGAGGCTCCTCGTACGTCACTTGATTTCCATGGTCTAGCAGGTACCGATCGTGGTGATCCTACCGTTCTGCCTGTTCCAACAAGTCCAGAACACACAGAAAAGAATGATTCTGCTGCGGCCACGTCGCCATCTGCTACAGGTGCTTCGAGTGTAGGAAGTGACATGGACGAGCTGACTGGGGGATCCATTCACTCCCCGTCAAGCGTGAACAATAAATATAGGAAGAGAGAAAGACGTCGACCGAAACCAAAGGCGAAGTCTTTGGATTCTGGTCGAGTATATGGGTGGTGGAATGTTGCCGACGACAGCGGCAGTCGAGTCGCTATTCCGAACGAACCGAGCGGCGGTCTGCCGCATACTCCTGAATCGACGGTGTTTATGTTGCCACCGCAGGGGCACGCCTTGTCAGATATGGCGATGAAGACAAGGCTGTCTCCTAGTCCAGAAAAGCTTCGTCAGGAGAATCGCCCGTTGTCGAATATGCACTCTGCCTTCAAGACGGAACAGACCCTGCCGTTCTTATCAGATCGCTCGCCAAGCCACCGTTACCTGCAGATCGATACGCAGGTTGTTGGCTTCCCAGCAGTGGAAGAACTCGAGCCTTTGTTCTGCTCCCTTGCCATCTACCACGTCGAACCTCTCCCTGGGGACAACCCTAGAGCGATTCCTATGCCAAACTTGCAGCGATGCGGGAGGATCACAGAATTTCTCAATTTCGACGTTGTCAGCGATCCTGAGGTCGAAATGCGTTGTGCCCAGGCACTGTGGCCCTTCAGCGATGGAGCCAGTGGAGACTGCATGAGAACTCTGAGCACTCGCTGTGGAGTATTCCCTCTCCCGTCAAGCTTCAACATAGCCAATCTCTATGCGATTCTTGTGGTTCATAAGGTTCTTTCCGACGAGGCTGATTTAGCGCCGTATCTTAAGGAGAACAAGGGCGGGGCATACGACGTTGATCGGCTTCGTAGCCGAGCGGAAAAGGCTTCACTTCGCAGGGGCCGCTTCTTGATGCCGTTCTGTTTCGGAGTAGCTCCTCTGGTTCAGGTGCTTGGGACGGACGTTCCAAATATGGCTCGCAGCCGGGCGGTGCAGATCCCACTCTTCCATTTAGTGACTGGCCAAGGTGATCGCCCCATCATTGATCAGATAATGGTTATGCTCAACCCCAAGTGAGTGATGGCTTGCGATTTCTCCTGTGTTCTCGATTTTCCGGTACTGACTCTATTTTGTTTACGCCTCAGAGGAGAGCTTTCTCCAGTTGGAAGCGGAGGTCGTGCTGCAAACTCAAATGGAGGAACAGCCTTCTTTGTGATGCGAAATTTTGGTTATCTTGGTCTTCATTCCGTCGTGTTTGGTAAGAGTTCGCTTGCTCGCGACAGGCTTGTTGACTTTTCAGGGGAAATACAGATTCGAAGAGATCCAAATACCTCAACCGAATGTGACGATCCCGAGTCGCACATAATTACTGATGGAATGCAGTACATTCTCCCTTCATGGCACTGCCAGATCGTCTCAGAGCCGACTTCCAACGGTGGAAGAATAGTCGCCGACGACAAATCGGCGGCCTCTGGGTCTGTGGCCTCAGCAAGAAGTCCCACCTCAGATAAGAGCCGTCCCTTTCCGGAGTCACAGTCAAAAGTCTATGCACAAGAGTTAGCCCCAGTGCCCCTTCAGCTCGCTTCGTCCGAGCATGCTGGCCTATCTTCAGGCGGCCTATCTCGAGCACGTGAAGGGAGGGTCGAACCACTTTTCCGCACCAGTTTCTGCAATGAATTGCTCTGCTACCCGCAGGTACTACAAAACGGACCAAAGGGCTGCATCGTCGTCAAAACTGAGCTAAGGGAGATCGAATGGAGCGATGTCCACCAAGCATACCTCGCCCGCGTCCCTGCGACCGGACCGAGTCTACATAATCCTCGTCGCGGGGCCTATCTTGTTCAGGACGCTTATACCTCGTGTGCCGTCCAGACGGCGAATCCTCAGTTCCTCGACGAATTCAAGTTTAAGTTGCCACTTATTTTGGAGGCCGATCGCGTTTCTACTCGAGTGACTAGATCTACATATGCACTGCTTTTTTCCGTCTGTCATGTACATCTGAAGCCAAGAAGAAGCTGGACGTTCGGAAGGAGGGACGATGATGAAGAGAGGCGATCAAGAGTTGACGTGCTTGCGTGTGGGTTCTTGCCGATAACAACTAGTCGCGACAGCGGCTGTCTGATCGATAACGGGGTTCACGATGTGCGAGTAGCCTACTCGTGTCGAAAGCTTCCACCAGATGAGATAACTGGAAATCATGGTGAGGTATTGATTCTCAAGATGCCGCCTGAGACTCGACGACAAAATGAAGTCTCTTTGTCGCGAGGAAAGGCTTTTGTGCGTGCAGATGAAACTGAAAACTTGTCAGAGGGTACTGCCAGCGAAACATTGGTCGTCGATACAGACGACATCTTAGAGGAATCGTGTCTCGGCAGCGAGAGTGCCCCATCCGACGCAAATACAGACTCTGAGGCCGCGCTGCATCCGAAGCTACTACTCTCGGCTGACGGCATGACTCTTCAGGTAAATTTGAATGTTCCAAGAAATGTTGCGCCGTGTCACAATGTAGGCTCTTTGTTGATCTTGCATTTCCTGTTTTCTTTTCTAGGTGCGAATCGTTGTACACTCCGCGATTCATCCTCAGAGCGCTACTCTTAGCGAATTCTTCCGATGTGTACCGGATGGACCTGTGGCTCTTTCTGCAAGCCCAATCTCGTCTCTGTCGCTTTTGACGCCGAAACGATCTGACCTACTAGCACATATTCGTTCCCTAAAGGCCATTTCAGTGAACGAGCCGGTTAGTGATGAGCTTGAGAAGCTATTCGTCTACACCTCGGATGTTTCAAAAAGCCAACTATGTTCACAAGCTGAATCCACGACTCATTTTTTTCGACTGGTTGGCCAGCTTCTCAAAGTCATGCTTGTTGGCAATGGAGCAGCTTCACTGGTATGGTCAGATCCAGCGTCGTGCGTGTCACTTCGCGTCCAGGCTTTCGCCTCTCTAATTCAAATCGTGAATTCAGTCAATGCGTTCATGTCCAAAAACGGCACCAAGGTGCTTGATATGAGGAGCAGATGGAGCATGACCGATCTTAGTAAGGTAACAGCCCTTGCGATTGACGAGGACGACCTGATGGCTAACTCCCGAGGTGTAGCACTTCAAGAAGTATTCTACTTGGAAGCTTGGTTGAAAGAACGGACTGCTGTTGATACTTCTCTACCCATGCACAAAAATGGGAGCTTAGGTACCATGGCGACGGAGGGATCGAGGATGAGTGGTACCCCAACACAGAGTTTTGCATCTCCTGCGCACAATGCTGGCTTTTCCGAAAGCCTGGACGACTTCCTTTCTGGCTTCAAGTCAGAGAAGATTGAAGCAGACGAGGCAGAAGGGCCGCGAAACAGAGCCGCCACCTTGCCATACCGTGCAGAGAGTGCGCGAACTCCAGCGCTTAGCTCTAACGAACATGACAAAAGAATGGTAGAATTGAAAATCGATACAAAGGCGGACTTCCAAAGTGCTCTTAGGGCTGGAAACGTGAAGCCTTTGGGCCAGGCTCATTCTGATACAGTTGCTACAAGTTCGACCAGTAGCTCTAGTGAATGGGGTGGCCTCGGAGCAGGTCGACGGAAGTTTATGACGATGCCCGCTTTGTCGACGATCCGTGAAGTAGATGACACTTCACGCGAGCGCAGCAAGGTCGAGGTCGAAGGAATGGGTGACTCTCCTGAGTTAGCTAAGGTCAACCCACCATCGGCGAGGGTTGGTGGTGGTGGTCTTGATACTGAGGTCATCAGAGTTCCTGCAGGTTCTACTAGTGTCAAGAAGATGCGAGTCCCAACCCTCGGTATGGCTGCGAAACTGGAGAGCACCGGTAGTAGCACAGGGTCATTCCCGAGCGACGAACAAATTCTTTCGGCGGGCTCTGCATTCCTCGACGTTGTGGGTGAAGGCTATGAATCTAGGTATGTTCGTGGAGTAGTGTGAAGTGGAGCGTGCACTGGAAGTATCTCTGATCACAAATACCTTCATCTGCATATGCAGTAGTGCGCTGCCGGGTGACTCAAACCCACGCCACCGCAAAAGACGGAGTCTCTGCAGCATAGACTGGGCTTCTTCTGACCTCGACGAAGTCCTGGGCAAGGATACGCTGGCACCTTCCCCTCCTCCAGCCGGGAAAGTTCCTGACTCAAGGACTGGCAGGACCACGGGCGACAAGCTACTGCTACCGATTGAAAGTGGGCTCCCGATGACCGCACTGATTGAGGACGAGAAGAACACGGTTCCGCTTCCTAGCTTTGTCGACAGATTAATAAATCTGGGGAAGACAGGAGGCAAAGGTAGATGGAATCCTTACATGTATGAAGTGATCATCTATCAGTGGGTTGCGCTCCTCGATGAACAGCGGAAAATAGGCAACAAGAGTTCTCCACCTCGCGGAGCATCTGACAGCTTGCGAGTCACCATAGCTCAGACCGATGACTGTCTGAAGGACGCCGCAGTGCGGGCACGGGGAGCCACGATAGCATGTGCTCCTGTTCTGTTCGAGCTCATCAAACACAGCCTTGCAAGAAGAACTGAAGCATTGTTTCGCGCTTTGTCCACATTATCCTCGGTCCGATTTCCCCCTCTCGCTCGTCTTGACCAGTCTATTGTCGGTAGTCTTGAGCATCTCATATGTATGCTTACCGATGCATGCCTTGACGTAAGAAACTTTGATTCTCAGGAATTTCGGTGGACAAGCATCGGGGTCAATGACTCGATCGTTCGGTTTTTGATTGACGCATTCGCCCTTCTCGAGACAAAAAGCGTGCATAGGCTCATTCTTGGGTACCTCTCACGGTTCGTCGTTCGAGACGGAAAGCTTTGGCAAGATCGAGATTCGAAAATTGGACTGAAGTGCTCGGACGAAGTGGCAAAACTACGCATGAATGCAGTTACAGCTCTCGTCCGATTCTCTGATTTCACGCGCGTCAGTTCGCCCCAGCTTGATGCTTTGGGCGATTGGTCGAGTATGACAACGGATCTACCACGTGACGTCTACGACAACCTCTTGGAACAGTTTGCGTCGTTTGGTATACCCGGCTTTGCCGAAAACGATGGCCCAGTCCACAAGTCGGAACTGAAATTCCCTCCGATGCAACCGCACTGGCTTGTTGAACTTGTTACAGATATCTGTTTGTCTGGCACCGATCACGTGGAACAGACGTTCCAGAATCGAGCGTCATCTCTTTTGTATGAGCTTTTCTGGGCACTCAGTCAGGATGCTCAGAAACTGGGTACGTCACCATTGGTTGCGAGTATGTTTGTCCCATTTTTGATGAAGATGTTGTGGCATGTTGGCTATTGGTCCAGTTTCTCTGCAAAGAGTCAGCTGCGGCGGGATATGCTTCCATGTGCTCTCTACGTGCTGCAATGTGCTCCCGTCGGTCTCATTCGTGCCGCGTGGAGAAAGCTCCTGACGGGCCTCGAAGGGAGAGGAGGCGACCCAAAGAATGGTGGAGTTGAAGAGATTCACATTTCTATCGGCATCGCCAACCCTGTTCCTATCGAACAGTCTAAGGCACCAAATGTGCGCAGAGACCGACATTCCCCTGATATCGTGGACATGTTCGGGCTGTTGAACCTTGCGCTCGCCACCTGTGAGTATGATTGTAACGAAAGGCAGCACGGAACCAAGTCTGGGGCGAACGGTACGCGTCCGCGAGACGCATGGAAGAAAGAGTTCCTTCCTGGGCTAGACCGTCCCAATGTGCAATATCGACATATCATACCCCCGTCACGTCGGCGAAGGGAAAAAGAAAGTTCTCACGTCGAGAATACATATTCGACAACTCCCGCGAGAAGGTGGCATGCTCACGACGCCAGCATGATCGTCATCAGCACATGTCGTCAGATTGTCCGCGAAATGTTTAGTATTTCGAGGTCGAATGAGCTGAACTATAGCTTTGACGACACAGTCGTCTTCGTTCGCGCGGCGACGTCCGTATATCTTAGCGTCTTGGTATTGCGCCAAAGCGATGTTGCTGTGGTCCGTGCCCTTGAAGCCAGCAAAGAGATTCTTGGCATCTTTGGCATTGACATCTTTCTAAGGGCTGTGGGAAACACTCTTCAGCACTGGATGCGAGTTGTAACTATTCATTGTGGTGCTCGACGCCAGAATGTTCGCATTACGTCATCGGACTTTCTCGGTCATCTTCTTCGCAGGACATGGGATAATTTGGGGAGCTTTACGCGGATCAGGGTACCGTTGCTTGCCGTTCAACTGGAAGTAATGGAACGCATAGTCGCAACTGCCGCTGCGAGATACTATCGTGAGCAGAGGATAGTTGGGACGACGACACAATATCTGTCCAATGACAGCGCGGAAGCCAGTCTATCACCGTTGTGGAGAACGCTAGATCGACTACATCATCAGTCAGCCAGCCAGAACAGCGCATTCCGTAGTGCGATTATTGGTCTGGCGGAGAAGATGAAGAAACTCTATCGTGCCTATATTGCAGAACACGCGCTCATTATCATAAGTCGGGCGCATTCCGGACTATCGGCACGCACAAGCATATGCAAGGATGGGGATGACACCAAATCAAGTGCCATGGCTCAAAGTCGCCGAATTATTGTCCATCGAATTGTCTCGAATTCGGCCGGTTACAGCAGGCACTTTCTCGGACTTGGTCAATCGAAATCTAGAAGTACACAGGTTGCTCACTACGAAGCTATTGAAGACGCGTTCCTGGACGCCGCTCATGTTTTCTCTTCTTCCGAACTTCCCCAGTACCGAGCGGCATGGCTTCGAAGGCTCGCGGAATTCCATTCGACAAGATCGAAGTACGCCGAGGAGGCCATGTGTCGCTATCACGTTTATCTGACTCTCAAAGCGGCTTCCACAGTTCGCCAGAGTCTCTGGTCAACCACGCCTTTTGTTCCCTGGACGAATGACGGTAATGAGCGCTTTCATGTGATTGGGGAGGGAGTCGATGGAGACGCTGAAGAAATCTACGATGTCGCCTTCGACGTTGACGGACATGCTGGTCACGACCTGGATACCTCTGGAGGTGGTAGACAGATTGAGTCGAGCAACTCTTTTCGAAGAATATTCTACCGAGTGCCGAACAGCATCCGTATGAGGACTGGCGACTGGGAACTTGGAGGAAAGAAGAGTCTCTTCTATGGCGTTGCGCTTCCATCTGAGTTCAGTTCGTCATCGCCATGGCTATCCAAGCGAGAGCTGAGTGAGGACATGACGGAAGAAGCGGAACTGTCCGGTGAGCTTTTTCTCAAGGCTCGGATAACGGAAAGCAGTCGGTACATGTGGTCTCTAACGGCAAAGATTTACGCCGAGAACTTCAGTTACGAGAAGCTTTCACTTGCCTACAGACGACTGGCGAGAGTCATGTCACATGAAGTACCCGTAATCGACACAAACCACCAGTCTGTTGAGCTTTCGCATACTCTGGGAAGGTTCTACAAGCTTCATTTCCATGGTGGAGCCCCGGATGAGCTTGTCGGGCTGGAATTCGTTCACCGGGCGGGCCCGTCGGCGAAGCTTGACACAGTCGGGGAAGATCTGAGAGTCGCTCTACGTTCCATTCTCCCGGAGCACATTCCTTTGAATATTCAACTGGAAGATGGGCGACAAGAACAGAGCGAAAATGTGGGACAGAACGCACCAACTCGAAGGCCACTTGGGCCAACGCCCGTTGAACCAATGAAGGTCCGCATAACTCCGCTTCGGGTTCTCCAGAAGAGTGCGCAGCTGACTCGCGGCACTGCGGAATGGTTTCAGAAGTACGCGGAGCTGCCGCTCAGCAGCACTGACAATTCTGTTCCTATTCATCACCTTGGAAGCCGACCGCCCTCACCGGCCAGCGAAGGTGTGTACAGGGGACAGCTTCCAGCTCACAACATCCCCAAGCACCGACATCACTCACGATCTCACAGCTCACCGAGGTTCTTGTCGAGCGGAAGTATGTCATCGACAGGGTCCATGGCAGGAGGTCTTCATTCCTTGGCGACTTCGGCTGAAGATATCCGAGGAAACGCTACCTTAGGAGAAGAGGAACTGGTGGGTGTCGACCTCTTTTGCTTTGTGCACCCAGCCAAGGGAATAAGAAGGTCGAGTCGAGACTGGTTGAAGCCACCTGGGGGCGATATTTGCCTGAAATTTCTCAACAAGCGATACGTTGGCGTGGACCAGTCATTTCCGGCTTGCGGCACAAGACAAATAGTCAACTTCCGGGCGGATGTCAGAATCTGCTCCCTAGAAGCAGGCTTGGACGCAGTTTGCAGCTGGTGTTCAGTGCTGTTCCGCACTGCTGTTGCGACGAACGGAGATGCCGTTCTTGGTAAGTCTTACGGCAATGAAACTCGGTCCGAGAACAACCACCCGTCTAAACTCGACCCGCTCGGCTTTGCGATTCCAGGCGGAAGGCACGACCAAGGAATTGGCACCGCAGCGGCCAGGATAGTCTCGGAAAGTATCCACCGAAGTCGAGTCAGGGAGATTGGATTGGTGCTGCTGCACGGTAGCGCATACGTGGCAGACGACAATGAAACTGCATACGGGGGGTTCTCGGACCGGCCAGAGTATCGACTAAGCGAAGACCAAATGAAAGTACTACAGAAGAATCTGGCGCGAAGCATCGTCGTGTTTGTTGAGATTCTGCATTTGTTGATCGGAAGAAACCGTGAAATGCTTCTCGAAGCTATGCATACCCGAAATAGGGTTGGCACAGACGACCTGGGGAACTCAAGCTTTCAACGTCGCCCCAATTCGTTAACGTCCACGCCAGAACCTTCTGGCCGGCTTTCCCGTTTCTCTTCCATCGTGAGCGGCGTATCATCACAAGGCGAGGGTTTCATACCTTCGGATATGTCGGCTGGACTCGGAGCAAGTACAATTAGTGGCCACGGAAACGATCGAACCGAAAAAGCGATTGCAGTGCACCGAGAACTGCAGCGTTCCTTCGCTTCAATGGTAAAGGCATTGCACTCAAACGTATCTGGCGTTCTCGGCGACGAAACACCGAGATGGTTTAAACAGGCCTGCTCCGAAGGCTATTTTAAATCGAATATCTACAAGCAGACGAAAATTCGTAAGTTTCTCTTGTTTGATTCGCACGAGTTCCAGTTACTTTGCTTGTCGCTCACAACTCGACTTGTTTATGGGTACTCAGGCATGTCGGACGAGCTGTGCTTCTCGTCGATTGACGCGTTGGGAACGACAGAGATCGTAGTAGAAGAAGATGGAGTCCCGATTCCCATGTTCCTGGACCAGAACACAATGCACTCACGAGATTCCAGCGGTAGTTTCCACGAGGGTTCCGAGAGAAGCGTCGGCCGATCGCGACCGGCGCCTAGTCCGATGCAAAGTGGGGACAGTTCACTGTTCCAAGTTTAGCTTGGAACGGCTGAGTAAGTGCGACGAGAGTAAAGACTTATAAAGTATGATCTTGGATTGCATGCGCTCGATACTACTGGTATGGACATGATATCTGGAGGTCGATGACTGATAGCCCGCGAAACACGGTTCAAAGTCGTGTCTGTGTTCGTGTCTATGTTCGTGTGTGCTTTGTCATTGAGAACACCACGTTCCCGTGCGTCCGTCGATGCGCGGACAAAGTTCATCACAGCGCCGCATTACCTGTTCAATGTCTGTCTCCATGGTGATCATGCGGTCCCTGCTGCTGCGTCTTCAGGCCTCTCTGCTCGTCAGTTGGTCTCTGATTCTCCTTGATAATGCGAACGCCGCATTTGCTCCGTCAAAATCTTGCCGCCGGTTCGCGAGCCGCCGAACCTTGGGTAAACCGATAGCAGGACGACCCATCCCAGTTCCAGAGCTGCACTCGTGGAATGCTAGCCAGAACGTCGAAGTAATGAAGTCAGTTGGCAACGGAGTGGAGACAGAGGTGGATAATCTCGGACGTGAAAGTCTCGTGAAGGAAGCGGAGGAGTTACGTCAAAGAGCCCGAGAACTCAAGGCAGAAGCCTCCGCTCTGGAGTCCTCCATGAAACAATCTCGGTCGTTCGGGGAGAGCGCCAAGAACGAGGAAAGCGATGCTATGATCGACCGTCTGTTTTCTGGAAATATCACGGCCATTCAGCTAGCCAGTCGCTTGGATAGGGAAAGGTGGTCCCCTGACCAGCTCTCGACAATCGTTGACAGGTTACACGAGCGCCAGCTGTTCGCTCTCGGGCAGGGGTCTCTCTCGATTAGTGCTACTGAAGGCTTTCAGCTGGCAGACACTCGCAATTCGGCTGCAAAAGACGAGATAGAGTGGGGACGTCTAGACTTGCTACTACGAATGTTACTTGAGGCCGCGGGGACGCTTGATGAGAAGCATTCCAATGGAACTATTCAGAATCGTCGGTGGACCGGCAGAGTCTCAATCTCTCTATCGTCGCGACTGAAAGAGCTCCAGCGCACAGAAGACGAGAATTTCAAGCGGAGGCTGGCCGTGGCAGTCAACTCCTCGACTAGTGGTAACTTGAGTGAGGCGTTGCAGGGGTACATGAGCACGAGTCTTGGGCTTTCGGCGGAAGGACAGTCATCCAGCTCTTTCAACATTTCGCGGGTCATGGAGCAAGTCGCCTTGGTACCGATGTGGGTGCCATCGTCGATCCTTCCTTTCCTACTGGTCTCTCGAGTGCACTTGGAGACGGGTGATGTCAAGCGGATAAAAGAGGAAGTGCTAGCGGGGACTCAGTTCTACTGCACGTCCTCAGACTCAATACCCGCTGCGGCAATCTTTCGTGGCAATTTGCGCACTCCCGTGGGCCTAGTGAACACTACCATGGAGCGCAATCATTCCGCCGTAATTTTTGAAATGATTCAGCAAAAGCTGGAAAAGACTGGAATGGCCGAGAGAATCCAACTCTTTTTATGGAACGATCCTGAATGGCGACCGTCCAGCGCCGAACGCGAAAAGAGCCCACCCCCCGTGCTTCTCGCATTGCCCAAGACGGTTGTACCTGAACAGGCAGTAGAGAGGGCGCTGCCAGCGAAGCTTTTGGCGGTACGTTAAAAGGAGGATTGTTTTCGGTTGAGGTTCGACGGGATACTGCCGAGTCACTCACGTTGTCGCCATTATTGCCTTCCAACACATACAGGGCACTTCCGTGCTTTTGACATTCGTCGGAACATTTGCCTACGCCATCTCATGCTATGCCTTAAACCCAGGCTTCTTTCAGTCAGTCATCAACCAGAGGGACCTCAGCGTTCTAACCACTTGTCTTCCATTGTTTGTCGGTGTCTTTTTCATACAGACCGTGCACGAAATGGCGCATCGCTTCGTGGCGAAACGTCGTGGGATCAGCATTGGTCTCCCTGTACCGCTGCCATCGTCTCAGATTGGTAACTTTTGCAGCATTACTCCTCTCCGCTCATTTCCTTCAACTAGAGCGGCGCTTCTGGACTTCGCTCTCAGTGGCCCTGTTGCAGGAATGGTGACTTCAATCGCGTTGCTCGTTGGAGGCGTATTTGCAACGCTGTACGCCTCTTCTGGTGCAATTGCACATTTCCCCGTGATGCCTGCCGCGGTACTGAAGTCAAGCTTCCTGGTCGGCTCGCTTTTATCGGTAATAGCACCCAAGACCATGCTTCTCCCGCTCGCACAACCTGTTCCAGTCCATCC
>OLMU01000223.1:0-19551 GCA_900291995.1 Licmophora abbreviata | reverse complement strand
ACGCAACGCCGTACGTTCTTCCAACGCCCGAATTGAGTGAAGATCGCGATGCATTCCCACACCATATTGTATCTATGATGTGTCGCCCCCATTAAGTTTCAGGCAGCACCATGTCGATGTCAAGGAATACGACAGAGGAAGGAGTTATTCACGAAATGCTGGAAAACTGCGAATGACAGCATCAGTGCGAGTGAATGCATCAGTGTCTCGTAACAGTAACTACTGTCGCCCACGCAGTGCCCTTCTTGTTCCTATGCAAGTCTCCCAAAAATTCGGATGGCTCTCTGAAGCGGCGGCGCTTCCTGGTGTGAGAGATTGGCATTGCTGGAGAAGTTGCTATCATTGATGCAGCATCGGTCTTCTCACATGTGCCCCCTATACTAGGTGCCAAGTCGACGCGACCTAGCTCGAAAAGACAGTCGTAACCTCACGACATTACACTACTAGCCGACTTGACCCGGCTTTTGACGGAACCAATCAACAATCAGATTTGCTATCTCGCAACGGCGCGCCTTTTGTGTGGATGCATTCTCGCCAAGGGTTTATGTTATTACAGTTATGATACTCAGCCCAGTCTGATGCAGTCGTCACGGGTTTGGCATGGGTTTCTACAATTGTTTATTTGGAGACACGGAGGAAAGGAACAAGGAGGCCATATCTTGAACTGAAAAGTCGACAGAGAGGTACTCGACTTGAAAAAGGATGATTGGGTGATGCTACATGGCTCGAACTCGCAGAGTGTACAGTTCGTATGACATCGATACACCGTATAAGATAGAATGACAAAGGAAAAACTAAGAGCTACAAGCTATGAGGTTGCAATTACTATCCAGCAATCGATCAATCGTGGCGGGCGGGGAATGTTTGCGTCCTTGGAGTAGCCCCATCTAAAGCAGTTTTCACGCGTTCGACATGCGTTTCGATACTTGTTTCTGGTACCGGTACGGTCCGGCCTGGATAGCGACTTTGTTCAATATGAGCTAATACGGAACGGCACATCACTCATCCCGCTTCTTCCTGTTCCGGCTCGCTTGGACCGCAGCAACTCCGGGATTCATTCCACTCCAAACACATGGTGTCGGACGGACGCACTGACTTCTGTGTTTGCGGCGCGCAAAAAATCAGGGAGACAAAAAAGGAAATGCAACACACAAAACGCAAAACCAAAATCACCCCCACATCAACTTTCGACGATGGAAACGAGCAAACAAAGCGAGAGACGAAGTCTAAGCAACACTTGAATGGAGGGGTGTCATAGTCCAATACAGAAGGTTCCTTCTTCAAAGGGAGGTACTTTTAAACATGTATATGAGCAGCTGGGAGCTCCTTGTCTGATTTATCGCCACGCGGCGTCGTACACTGGCTGGGATACTACACCACCGGAACCATGGCGGGTCGACTGGCACAAAAACCGAGAAGCACGCTATATTCAGACGGCATGGCGCTCTCAGAGTCGCGTTCGATCCAGATGGTTCTATCCTGTTGATCACCAGTACCTGCCGGTGGAGGAAGAAACACGAGACTCGCGCAAGAAGCGAAAGAAGAGAAGGAAAGAGCAGAAGAAGAAGAAACTGCAGCTCTTGAAGAAGAAGAAGAAGAAGCGGAGAGAAGACACGGATGGGGTCAATGCGTCTGAGATCGACGATATGGCAGAGTCACTCTCCGGTGACAGCAGTGAAGATGAGCCGCAGAGTCATTCAAAGCGGACAGGCACTTTGGTCGTTTCAAGTATTCTGGAGCGGAGCGACCCGTTGCTGGACGCAGACTTTCTCCGACAGCGAATGTCGGAGCGCATGGACGAAGCAACTCGGAGAGGGTTAAAAAAGCACCCCCAACCTGCCATCATACGACAGTCATACCAGCAGTTTGATCATGCTTATGTTTCAGGAGCATATCGGCGTGTCGAGAGAGACCACACGGACTTTCACCCGACGCTGTATCAGCATAGATGGAAGAACAGCTTTGATCTAAGTGCACAACGCCGGAATGCGGATGTCGCATATTTGGCGCCTTTTGGTTTCGCTTCGCTCAACAACGCCGTCCGAGAGAAAGTGGTTCATAGATCCTGGCAGGAACAGAAGCTCGCCATTGGCAAGCAGCGGCAAGCCTCTTTCCCTATTCAAGCGGACGGAATCCATTCCCCTACGCGTTTCGGTAATTGTCTTCTCTGTCTGCCATGTCCGTGTAGCTTTTGTCGACAATGCAGCGAAGGGAGCTCTTGGGTGCTCATCCATCCTGGTGGCGACATGTTATCTTGTGCCTGCATCTCAAACCTTGTTCTTCCATACGGTCCGCAAAATGGCGCTGCTACTCAGAGGGGACACCCGACGATGGAGATTCACCAGGATCGACACGAGTTTGATGTTGGAGACCGTATCCTACAGATTGAACAATGTACGAAGGAGTCACACAGAGATCAATCTCTTGGAATATTTATTGTTCGCTCCTCTTGCTACTGCACGGTACTTCGTATCGAGTCTCGTTTCCGCCAAATTTACAGAGGCATGTCCGCGAAGCACGGGAAGGCTGTTGACGAGCAGTGCTTAGGGACGTATCATATTGAGCAGCTTGCGCGAGTCGATCTCCGCTCATTCAATCTTGCAGTCCCTTCGTATCGACCTCGGGATATCGCTACGCATCCAAAATATGACAATTCACAAAGCAATGGTAAACTCGCGATTCTTAGTCACCGTGATGAAGCCCCAGCCAACACCATTCACCATGTGTTCTTGGGCCGGGAGCCTATTGTCCAGCGGCACACGATCTCTTGCCTGCAAAATGTGGCAACGCTTTCGTTCACCAGTACCAACCCAATGACTCTTTGGGCGGCCGCAACTTCCCACGTTCGACCGGCGTTTGTTTCGGATATCTATTCCAAGAGACCAGCCCTCAATCATGGTACTTCGCTGTATACAGTCGACCTTCGTTCGAATGACGCTATCTTCCAATGGAGTCCAAGTGCCGAAGAGTTCGTTGTAGAAGGTACACATTCCATCAACTCGATCATGACGGACTGGAGGAAGGATCATACCGTGTGGCTCACTTCCTCCTCGGCTGGAAAGACGTGGGAAATTGATGGAAGAATGGTGGGGCGAGCTGTGAATTCATGGTCACTGCCTTTGATATGCGACGACAGTGATGCTCTTCTTCCCGCCATGGGTCTTCATGGAGCCGGTTCTCTTCTCGTCGATCCTTTGGTCGACGATATTGAAGTGACGACTTCCGACTGGCGCCCGATACTATCAGTTGACAGAACACCTGGATCCTTTGGGCTTCACTTATATCAACGCCCAGCAAATCGACCAAGATTTCAAACGAACAGCCTTGAGTGCGTGAGTGGTGCTTGGAACGAAGTCGGTCGACGGAGAGCAAGTATCATTAGTAGCTCTGTGTTTGCTCTTCCGGATGTGTCCCCAAGAGTATTCACTTGCGGAATCGCAGCATTTCATGCACCGCTCTCTCATATCCTTCGCTGTGGCAACAGTTCGGAGGCCAAAGGGCCTGTGGATAAGTGTCTTGGTGTTGTAACAATGACGAATAAGGGAGACCTCTACACACATGTGCTTTCAATTGGCAGATCAGGTGGAGCCACGACAAAGTCAGAAATGTACCCTGGGCTACCCGCGGGAGCCACGGCGATTCCCCCAACGAGACAGGATCCTCCTAAAAGCCTGGAAGATGATCCTTTTCGTTTTAGTAGCATGCGGAAACTTGACGGTGGCTGGAATCTACCCATTGCAGTGAGCGATCAGTACCCGCTTGCAAGTGAAAGCATTAGCAACGCTTTTATCAGATCAAGGGCAGGTTGTCGGCCCTTTGAATCTGTAGACCTCGACCGTTTGACCAAAGCCCCGCCCCAGAGAGAGGACAAGAAGCCACACCAGAATGATAGAAGAGATCTGTCTGCAGTGGAGAACGACCTGCGAGAGGAACACACTGAGGCCGTTACGAAGACATTGACTGAATTTCACGAGAGTTTCACAAATCGACAAATGTCGAGATTCAACAACGACGCGACTCTACGTGAAGAAGCACCTTCCGATTTGAACGCACGGGTGCTTGGATCGATGGCATCTCTCTGGGAGGAAGACTTAATCTAAATCCGTCAGGCTCTGTTATCGTTTGACAAATACAACTTGCTACAGTGTCTGACTCTTTAAGATGGTGCATTTTCGTTCGGAGAACCGGGGACTGGCGGTGTTTGTTCGCCGCTTGGTGACACTTCTGTCACTGACATGCTCATGCAAGTAGCCGCCAACTCAACACTACGCGCCACGTGAGCAACTGAATAGCGATTATCCAGTCCCAGGACGTACTGTAGTAGCTCCAACCGAAGACAAGGACTATGCATACGAGAAACTAGCTCGTGGATCACTTCCAGAAAGTATACGCTCTCAAAGTCCGTCCTCGATATCGCCTGCCGAAGCTGTGTTGCAAAGGACTTTCGATTAGAAATGGCCTTGTTTGAGACGAAGGCCATAAAGTTGGAGTCGGTGTTTGTAGCAATCTTCAGGTCTCCCTGCGCTGCGCGCTGATCCCTCCATGACGCAAGGCGGAACGCCATCGACTGTTCACCGTGTTCAACCCACCTACAAGCAGAGACGACAGCATATCGACAATTAGTCCCAAATACAAAGCTCACAATGTAAATCTTTCACTGTGGCTTACTCTTCAATTGAATCGACTGACTCCTGAGCGCGCCGTGCAGCACTGCCGTCCTTCATGGCCTTCAATACCTGCGCAGCGCCCAACACGGCCAAAAGTCCGTCTGAGTTTGTCGCAGATCGAAGCCGATCTGTATCAAGAGGGGGAGGTGGTGGCTTGCTTGGGATTGTGTGCTCGCTTAGCTCCCCACTGATCTTATCACGCTTCACGATCGATTCATCGCAGTTGAAGTCTGTCGTCGAGGACTGTGACTTGTCTTGTCCATTCTTTTCGTCTTCTTCCGACTCGTTTCCCGCAGTCGCCACTAATGAGTACAAAATCAACATTTGGCGCGACGTGTGATAATCGCCAGACCGAACCGCAGCTGCCAGTCCCTCGTTCACTAAATCTTGTAAGTGGTGATCATGGTTGTCGGTCCCGAGCGCCTTCTTAAACTGCTTGTCCTGGTCTTTAGCAGCCATCAAAAGAGCCGCAACGCTGTCGTCCGTGCAACCAAACCCACCAGCAAGACGAGCCCGCTCCTCAGGAGTCAGTTTCTCGTGGACCTGTTCCTCATTCAAATCCAACAGCTCTTCCGTCTTTTGGTGCAGCGCTGCTTCTGATGTATCGTCAATCGTCGTCTTGTAAGCCAAGGAAGGGTTCTGAAATGGATTCAAATTTCGTGCCACAATCTGAAGTAACTGCGTCTGAAGCTCTTCCGTCAACACGCGGACTCCGCTCTCGGGTGTCATAAAGAGGAGTGGGATTGCATCGATGTGCTTGTGTCCGATCACAGTCGCCATGCGCGCCTTGGTCCTTAACATCGATATCAAGTGTCCGTATGATGCCGTTCGAACAAAGAGGGCCACTGGAAGACCAAGTCCTTTGTCTAGCGATCGGCCAGTTCCATCCTCTTCCGTGCGCTGTTTACCACTGGCACACTCCACACCGTTGACAATACGACCGATGCCTCCAACTCGAACGTATACTTCGTTGTAGGGAACCTGCGTGAGTCCACCTTCAACGAACCGTCCTGCCAAGTCTATGCGATCACAGCAAGTTTATTGTGAGCAAGCGTCGGGTTGCTCATCGCATTTGTGAATCACTTTTATCCCGGTACATACAGTAGTCCTTCTTGTTTACGTAGTCGATATTCTGCTCACGCAGCGTTTCCAAAGACACTAGCGCTTCCTCTCGTCCATTGATCAGCCGCCCACGACTGTCAATGTTGAATTCCGTCTTAGCCGAGTACCCAGACGGCCACGCCCACGTTTCAGTGCGTTTGACTACGTCGTTCTCAGTTTCATCTCCAAAGAACTTTGGCAAGGCAAAGACGGCACCAGTCGTGTACTCATTTACCGACCCGTAGGCCCTCATCTTTTTTCCATATTCGGGGCTGCGCAGAGAAGGCAACAAACAGTTATTAGAAGGTGGGACTTTCCAAACGCGCATCAGACAGAGTCACATTGGGCACAGCATCAATATACATACAGCAAGGTAGTCGATGTCACAAAGCTGTTGAAGGGAAAGTCGTCGTGCTTCCCAACGTCTGCGTGTGTCGAAGCATAACGTCGTCTCGCCTCGATTGGATTGTGGAAGCGGGTCAGAAAGTCTTTCCAATCGGAATGTTTGAGCGTCTTCACGACAGCTCGCTGGTCTTGCAACAGTGTCACGACCTCTTGTTCTGCGGGGCTCAAGTGTGTCGCAATAGCGTTGCCATCACCAAGAACAGTACTCTCCTTTAGAGCTTCAAATTCGTCATGAGGTCCCAACTCCAGCAAGGGCAGCGGCTGAATGACCGGTTTGTAGTTGGTAATTTCCACACTGTCTTCAGAAATGGTGGATACGCGACTCACAAGCCCCAAATTACTGTCCTGTCCTGCTTTTGCAGCTCCCTTGATGGCTGCTCGTCGAATATGATCTCGAAATACAATACTTCGTGCCGACTCATGATAGACTAGAATCGGAGGTGGCAGGTCCCCAGGATAGCTGGGATTGCTATCGTCACTACTGAAGGAGTCGGCGCGACGATGTTTTTCATGTCTACTGAGGGAACTTACTGCTTGAAACATCTTTTCGTGGTGGTGGTGGTGGTGATGTCCGTGATGTGGACGATGATGATGCTTCTCGTGTGAATCGTGATGATGGTGGTGATGATGGTGTCCGTGTAGACGTGTCAAATTCCGGCCTCCGACGATAGAGATGAAGAGATAGCGAAGAAAGCAGCAACACGTGTATCCGATGATACTGACTCGTCCGTGTGGCTGTGACGACAGAAAGAGACGTTCGCGTATCCCTCCTTGTGCAGTGTAGGGGGGAAAGTATAGGTAGGAGTGCGAGCCGTGTCGACAGTACCGAACGCCTTGCCCTTCCTTGGTAGTAGTAGCACCACCGTTTGTGATGCCCTGAAGAAGAACGACGACTGCTGCTAGCAGAGACGCCACAAGAATCAGACTGCTGCTGCTGCTGCTGTCACCTTTGCCGACACACTCCCAAAGATCTGTTAATTTAGCAGGTAGTGAAATCTTGAAATTGTGAGGTTTCTCGCTTGGTCGGATCAGATTGCAGATTGGTCAAGCTTGACGTCGACCCCTTTCGTCTGGCTCTGCAGACAGCGGTTTGCTTCTCACTTCTCACTTGGTGTCTCGAATCAGAATCTTCTGATGTCACATCATGTCACATCGCAGCTGCACCGCTTCGCGATTGACGATGTTCGAATGTGCGATTCAGATTCGCATTCTGCGGCTGTCAGCGAGTCAGAAAAATGTCGCATCGCGGTTCTTACATAAACGCAAACACGACTGACATGTCTGCACCGACAACCGTAGCGAGGGACAGACTGTCGCGCCAAGCGAAGGTGACGAGACGATGATGGTTACAATCGACGACGGCAACAGCGTCCTCGCGGCATAGATGGACATCGTAGTGTTCTCAAGCACGGTATATCGGTACGATGCCCTCCTCTCTTGGAGCTGCCCAAAAGGGTCGAGACCTGTGGAAACAAGCTCGAGAGAAGAAACGAATGCGGGCCCGATTTCAGATTCGAGAGCGGGTGGCCACCAGCGGCGCGTGTTCCAATTCTGTACAAGTATTGGAATGCAACGATGAAGCATCTCTTTCTCTAGAGCGTTCTATTCTAGTGTCTGATGACCTATCATCCGCTCAGATTCAAGTACTGACAGACTTGTTGCGACAGCTCGAAGCGGGAAGGACCTCTGCCTTTTCTGTTCGTGTCCTAGCCGATCACTACGACGTCTTGTCGAAGCTCATTCCGACGACCATTCTGTCGGAGTACAAGATTCGAACCCTCTGTACGTCTCGCTTTGGACAAGACTATACGCAACGACTGTTGAAATACGTTCAATCGCTTGAATCTTGTTCCATACTCGAATATGCCGTGTGGCTGGGTGAGTATCCGATTCTCTCGTCTTTGTTGTCGGGTGGACTGGATCCGACCATGCGAGGAAGGAGAAAAGGAGAGAGGAGCGACCACAATCCAACGCGAGAAGAGATGCGACGAATCTCTGTTTCGACGAGAGTAGTGCGACGATTCTTTGATCGATTTCCAAAGTCACTATCCGGCTATGTGGTCAAGCGAGTCGTCGACATGCGAATACAACACTGGACCCATCGCCATCACAGACAGCAACAAGCACACGAACTCATTGAACCAACAGCCTTCTGCTTACTTTGCAAAACGCAATCCAGCTTGAACTTTGGTGCCCCTTGTCTGCATGAGACATGCGAAAACTGTGTATGGGAGGTTTTATTGGAACATATCGATCTTGACCGTCACGAGGGAGATGTCGTTCGTTGTGCCGTCTGTGGTACAGCAGCGTCATGTTGCACCACTGATACACACCAGTCTCCCTTCTATTCGGTTTGCAGTCCAAGTGAGCGACGCGAACAATCACTCCAGCAGTATCATCAGCTCCCGATGACCGTAGATGAACTGAAAAGGCTGCCCCGGAAGAAAAGAACACCGAAACGTGATGCCCTCTGCTCATCATGGCCGCTGGCGGTGTCGCGATGCGTCGGCTCGTCGCAAGATGTCCGCCGCGACAAGTTTTTTGCAAGTGTCGAACGAAATACTTATCATTTTGTCAAGGGATGCCTTGTTCGAGGTATCGACGTCAATCTCACCAACGAGTACGGGCAGACGGCACTTTTCATTGCGGCATGGCGCGGCTATTCCACGGTGGTACAAGCGCTGCTGGAATACGGCGCCGATGCGTCGATTGAAGCTCCTGGGGGTCTTACGGCGCTGCTAGTGAGCCAGGCGAATGGTCGTGACGATGTGGTGACGCTGTTGCGGGAAATGACGCCAGACGCATGTATTGATGTATCGAAGACGAACCTTTGTTGGTCGTTTTGCTCCGCACGAAGCGACTCCGATTACAAAACGCAACACACTCGCATGGAAAATACAATCTCCTTGATTGACCCGCTAGAGGACCACCCTGGGGCAGGCTCTTGTCTGGTGGACAACGCCATTTCCTCTGAAATCGTCGACTCTCTCATTGCTCTGTGGAAGTCAATTCCAGTAGATACTTCGGAGTCACGGAAGAAAAACATGCCCAAACTGTGCTCTGCGCGGAGCTATTTCTGTGATGCTGAAGGCCATGTGACACGAATGTTGACGGACGCCATACAGCGTGGTGGGGATGGAGCGTGGGAGAATCTTATAGTATATCCTCACATGCGCTTTCTTCACTACTCCCAACCTGGAACGCTGCTGCCCCCACACGTCGATTTGAGTCGGACGGATTTGTCTGGAAGGCGAAGCACTCATACCTTCATTTTATATTTGTTTGAGTGTGAGAATGGCGGCGAAACGCTCTTGCTCGGCGGAACATCTGGCGACGAGCAGCATCGTGTGTTGGCCCGCGTTTCACCGCGCCGAGGAAGGCTACTCCTCTTTCCGCACGCTTGTCCCCACTCTGGAAACGAAGTGATCGACGTGCCGAAGGTTCTGTTACGAGGGGAAGTGTATGTGAACGATACTAGCTAGAGACAGATAGATATCTTCAGCTCAGGGGTATTATTTGATGTACAGGAGGCTTCTAGACATTTAGTCATCACTGCTTGCTTCGACGAGTCCACAAAAATCGTCTGGCGACACCTCTTGTTGAGGGAGCAAAAGAAGCAAGTGATATGACATGACGACCATGGCAAAACTGCCAACAATATCTTGGACTGCTGTTTCGAGGGGACCGACCCCATTTGCCAGAGTCTCGGCGAAAGATAAAGGTAAAAATCAGCGGAGCAAGAGTTCCCGTAAGACCTGCCGTGAGGATACTGACGAACTGAGCCATGAAGATCGTAAACCCGAAAGCGAGATCGAAGCCACTGGCGGCGAAACCACAGAAGCCAATGAGAAGCCCCATTGCTGCCCCCAGGAATCCAGCAGCGGCCACTTCAGACTGAAGCCATGCTGGGTATGACTCCACCGTCACATGGAAGTGAGAAATTGCACGAGTTGTCAATGTGCTAGCTTGAAGGCCCACATTTCCTGATATCGCACTAGAAAGAGGAAGGAAGCCCATGAGGAGCATATACTTTCGACGACCAATAAGCTGGCAAAGGCGATCTGAGCCACCCGAGACCATTAGCACAACGGGAATCTCGACAATCAATGTGACAATCAGCGCGAACATGCGTTCCGGAAAAGCTGGAAGAGTAAGGGAAAGTGAGCTAAGTGAGCGAATGAATGTCTGATCCGGAAGCTTGGGGAAGCGGACGCACCTCGCTCGAGTACGGTGCTCGTAAGGTACTTTTCGCAATCTTCGACGTGGGAATCTACCGTGCTGTCTGTTTTAGCCTCGTCAAAGGCATTGAATAGGTCCTGGTGAACACCGATTTGGTCGCCACCCATAGCTTCGTGACCGCGATGAACGTGACCGCGATGGAAAAGAGGCTGTGTTTCATCCCGTTGCCTTTCCTCCTCCTTTTCACCAAACTCAATGCTCATGTGACGATCCGAAAATCCTCGCTCTTGGAACGTCGATCTAATATTTGCAGCAGCAACCGCAGTAGCTCCATAGTTTTGAGGCATTTTTAAGTCTGCTTTTGCATGGGGGGCGCTTTCAGGAGCACGTGCTGCATTAGCTGCGTCGAGTGCAGGGCACTGGAGTTGCTCTCGAAGCTGCACGCGTCCAGGACTCTCCAAGTCGGGGGGCATGTCGTCGTTGCGCGACGGCGACAGAAGTGAAGCAGTTGCCGGCGACCACATGGGACTGGGCAAATCGTTCAAAGAATCCTGTCCAGTGGACTTCGGTGTGCCCTCCCAGTGCTTGTCAAAGTCAAAGTCATCAATCTGGTCGTTGAGAAGCCTCGCTGGAAGAGAGGTCGCGCGTCCGGATCTATCACTCATTTGAGGTGGCACAGATGGGAACCTTTCCGGACTTCGTCCCGGTCGGAGCGTTCGGTTTGCGACTCCTGCATTGGCAGCGGCGCAAGCCTCGGCGTCCAGATTCCCCATACTGTCTTCAAAGGATGGAGCAACCCCAACGGGTGCGATGCCTCCGGAGAACACGCCTTCGCCATGTGGCCCAGAATGCGATTGCGCCACACCAAGCTGGTCATCTAAAATGAGTGAGGGAGGAGGCTCGTCATGAGCAATATCACTAGGAGGCATTGCCGTGACGCTTGCCGCATCGTGTGACGGTGTCGGTGACAGGTTCATGTGAGAGGAAGCGGAGACAGTTTCGACCGTGTCAACACTATTCTCTTCTGGGATATAATCCGACAAACGCCCTGCAGCATCACCCCCCATGCTCGATGCAGACTCCAGTGCAGTAGTGCGTGTGCCCACACTGAATGTACCGAGAGCTTCATGTCCACTTGCATCGAACTCTCGAATCATGTCACCTACAAGCGAGGACTCGGAAAAGCTCTCTTCTCTCTCCGACGGAGGCGCATTACCGATACTAGCTTCTTCAATAGCTGCCATCTCCTGAATCTCTGCTTCCGTCAGACGGAACACTCGTCTCGAGTTGTTGAAATGAGACTGATCAGTCGACTCCGGCAGAGAAGATTCCGTCGGGACAGGACTTGCCAGTTCTTCCGTCCCCGTATCTGATGGAGCAGTGTGTGCGTCGATTGCGAGCACTTCGTCTTCGGTTGTCGTAGGAAGAACTTCCATGTTGCGAAGACCTTCCAAGGTTTGGTCGGCCGTGCTGGCACCGTCGTTCGACACGGTCGAGTAGGAACGAATCGAGCCAATTGTCGCCTGCAGGTCTGAGCCATCCAGCGTTAGCGTGTCGGCGTTGACCTCCATGGAATCCGTCACAGGTAAGTTACGATGCGAATTTCCAACTTGCTCCAGCAAAACATCTAGATGACCATCATCTCGCGCTGGCATCTTCGAATCGTCCAGCGAATATGTCGATTCGTGCCCGCTATGTTCTTCTTCGGTAGCCGCACGCACCGGAGGAGGATCCACGACGACCGGCTCAGCTAGGAATCGCTCCATGACAACACCCTTTTTAGGCTCGATCGGTTCCTGTTGGACAGACCCTCCATGTCAGCTTCGGTGGGTTGTTCCGACAGGAATCGTTCCATGGCGTAGCCCAATTTTTCGTTGGCAGCTGCATCATCGGCGTCGACCTCTCCATTGACATCGGTCGGCGCCGCTGCCACACTGCTACCCTCTCCCAGTGTCCCTACAAGACTTCCATGTCCCTCCTTGACAGATGCATCCTGCAAGTCATCGGTATGTGCATCATCGAGTATAGTATTGCCGTCTTCTCGTGCCGCCTCTCCTCCGTTGCTATTCAAGACAAACTGTCGCTTGAGTCGCGCTCGCTCCGTCTCGACGCGTGCCTGTCGTTCGCGCTCCACTAGTTTTTCTTTTAAAGTGGGCTCTTCGCGTTGCGGTAAAGGAGGAATTTCCGAAGCAGAGGACATGGCAAACGGAGACATCGGTAGCAAGACGCCATTGGACAAGTCTTCCCCCATCACGTCGTCTCTAGACGGAGACATGGGCGGAGCAACTGCATCTGGATGGTGTGCAGCCTCGTTGCTAGAAGACATTGGGAGATCTTCTTGAAGGGAAGAAACCGACAATTCTTGAGAGGCGTCCGACCAGACATGGGCGCTGGTACCGTGTTGTTCATCGTCGTGCTGGGGAGGCGAAGTCGGTTCCGAATCTTGTTGCTGCGATCTCATACTTCGTGCAGCACTTGATAATTGACTCGCTTGTCGATCAAATGAATTCAACGAGCTCCTGGAATTATCAGGATTGCTCTGTAGCTACCAAGCGAGCATCTGAACTCCTCGGACGTGTCCAATATCGACCATTCGTAGGTCTAAAGCATTTACAGAGCAGACGGCTCTGCCTGGTGTTGTGTCCGTCACTTCAAGGTGGACTCGCGAAGTTTGACGTTTGGCTGCTGGACCGCACGTCAAATGCTACGTAGTTTTGTACTGAAGAGGTGAGTGGTCAGCAAAAGGGGTGAGTGAGTGAGTCGAGTGAGTCGCCAGAAAGCGAACGCCGGTCGACGGACAAAAAAAACTCATCTCGCGTGTGTGTGATGCCAGTGTTACCACACTGTGGTCAATGGCGAGGACAAGCAGGTACAATGCGAAGCTTTGGAAGCGCAAGGCGTCTCTGCATTGCCCCGTTGTGGGTCTGCTTGGCCGTAAGGACGATGACACCTTCGGGGGTGGTCGCTCTGTCGACCCAATCTCGTCCGAGATTCGTAGGCTTCGACTTGGGGTAAGATCGTCGTCTCTCCAGTCCAAACGAAGTTGGATCTCTTTAGCTACTCTACTGACCTCTTCTTCTCTTCCTTCTCTTTTCAGAACTTCTGGGGCTAGAATTTCTGTTGTTCAAGTAAGCTCTGATACCTCACGCGCTCGTCGCTACGACGAAATCTTCTCACATGCGATTGCCTGGCAGGATGGGGCTTACGACGATGCGGCAGCCTGGGTCTCAGCGGTGCATTCACTGCTCCGAAAAGCGTCAGAGGCACTAGATGGATCACTGCACTCGGTTCAGTCAATTTGCGTATCGGGAACATCGGCAAGCTGCCTCGTCGTTGACGCTTCACAGCCAATGGCACCAGTTACTCGCGCTCCCCGTATGTACAATTATGACGTTGTCGCTTCCGCGGAGGACCCTAGCTATGCGGTGGAAGCACTGAATCACTTGGAACGGTTTGCACCTGCACGTCACACGGCGCGTGCCAAGACGGGGTCTTTGGCGAAACTCCTAGCGTGGAATCAAGAACGAACGTTGCAAAAAAGGCGAAGTGCTGTGTCATCAAGCCGACTATATTGCGCTCCAACTCATGAGCGACAGTGAGAAGCACTGCGATACGAATATGCCGAAGCTGACAGTGTGTAGTGATTGGCACAATTGCTTGAAACTAGGATATGATGTGCGAAATCTGCATTGGCCGGAGTGGTTGCTGACATGCATGCAGGAAGCCGGCATATCGGACCCAGTCGGTTCAGGCGTGCTTCCGACCAAGGTTGTGTCTCCCGGAGAACCTATTGGCACTGTTAGTGTCGCTACTGCAAATGAATTTGGTTTATCGGAGTCAACAGTGATTGTCGGCGGGACGACGGATTCCAATGCAGCTTTCTTCGCGGCCGTGGGTGGTACCCGGCCAACAATGGGCACGGCCGTCACGTCGCTGGGAAGCACGCTTGCCATGAAACAGCTCAGTCTCACGTTTGTAGAAGACGCATCTCGCGGGGTCTACAGTCACAGATTTCCGACGTTTGACGGTAGCGATGACGAATTTTTTTCCAAGGAGGCTTGGCTGATTGGTGGAGCCTCCAATGTCGGTTGTGCTGTGTTGCGACAAGAAGGCTTCTCGAATGAAGAGTTGGTCGAGCTGAGCGACGACATCGATCCAAGCAAGGATATTGATCTCGACTACTACCCGTTGGT
Organism: Licmophora abbreviata; assembly: GCA_900291995.1. NCBI lineage: Eukaryota > Bacillariophyta > Fragilariophyceae > Licmophorales > Licmophoraceae > Licmophora > Licmophora abbreviata. The sequence goes on along the minus strand of OLMU01000223.1, from coordinate 5,006 downwards.
TGCGAAGGGAGAAAGATTTCCAAGGGCAGACAGCGAGAAAGAAGCTGTGCTCGAGCCCGTCCCTGATAGTCGACGCGACTACCTTCATGGTATCCTGCAAGGCATTAGTAGAGTGGAACGCGACGGATTTCAAGTTCTCGGAGAGCTTGGTGCATCACCGAGTTCCCCAAGCGTCGTGTGGACTTGCGGAGGCGGTTCGAAGAACGTCAAGTGGAGTCAGATGCGACAACGAAAACTCTCAGAAGCGTTTGCGGACGAGAAAGTCATTGTGCACCGAGCCGACAACACGGAAGCTAGCTTTGGAGCCGCCATTCTTGCAGCGGCATCCTTCTCGTAGGTAGGAACGAAGTGCAGACATATTCACATACTTTTAAATGTACGAGCAGTAAATTGAGATCAACTCTAATTCGATCTTATCAAGCCATTAACGAAAGGACAAGACTCCTTATCTTCACAACGCCCACAGGAGTGACAGTGCCACCGCCGCAATAGACATCATCGCGGACACCGTGTTGCCTGCACTGGGAGTGGGAGGCACCGTGGGAGGGCTGGGGGGAGGCGATGGCATTGCCGTCTGCGTTGGAGCTCCAGTAGTAGGAACCGCCGTCGGGACACTCGAGGGCATCGTGCTTGGTGTAGTGGTAGGAGCCGACGTGGTTGGTGACGAGCTCGGCACACTCGTCGGCGTGTAACTAGGAGCCACCGACGGAGCCCGCGTTCCGTCTGCAGTACATTCTTGAAACGTCTGGAAATTGAAACAAGAAGGATTGAAAAACTCGAACTGCGCCTGATTCTGGAAGTCCGCAATGAACGGACACGCGCCCCCGGCAGAGTTTTCTCCGTAGTTTTCCGTGCCTTGCCATGTCGCCGCGTAGACGACTACGGGGGCTACTCCGACGACATTGTCAATGAAGCAAGAGTCCTCAATGGAAAGGGGTCCACTGGTGTCAACCAAGGAGCTGCTCATCTCCGACTGAAACAGTCAATACACAAATTGTTAAGTGCTGCGCTTCAAAGCTTCCTAACGATGCATTTGGCGGCGGTACTTACATTGGTGTTGTTAAACACGTAGTCGTTGCCGATAAACTTGGTCTGACCAATGACGAGTTCGTTCTGAGGAGACGTGGAGGTGATGAGGGCGGTGTACGATCCTGGTCCAAAGTATGTATTGTTCTGTATGTTGGATTGAGAAAGCATTGGTTCAGAATGAGAGGGCGGGCGGAGGCATGCGACAAAAGCGAGCGCTCTGCTTGAACTTACGGCAAACTCGCTTTCAGAGAAAGTGACCTCAAGAGAGCTTGTGGGCGACGATGAATCAAAAAAATCTAACAAGAATGGAGCTGCAGCCTTGGTAGTATCCTGAAAAGTAGTAACAAGTAGACGAACCGATGTGAATTAGGAAAGCGGTGTTCTCTTAAAGAGAGTATGTAAGCGTCAGTGAGTTCCAACACAACTTCTGAAAACACGCACCTTGAATTCGCAGTCTTGAAAGAGAATGTTTCCAGCAATATTTCCCCAAAGATAGTATCCGCGAGTATCAGAAAAGGTAAGCCCCCTGAAAACAATGTTTGCCGCGGGATCTTCACCTCCTCCCAAGAGATCCGTGGCGTCGATCGTAAGGGAGCCGCCGTCTAGGACACAGCCATTGGCGCGAGAGCCGTTGCTGCCGCACCAGATTTCGAGATTGGGCTTTGCTTGAATGAAGCGCTGACCAGATCCTGGCACGACTTGGTTGTTATCGCCCTCTAGTAGACCCATATTGAAGGTAGTCCGTGGACAGAGGATGTAGACCCTTCGAACGCTTGGGTCTCGAAGGACTTCAAGCTGTTCGATGGAACTGAGGTCGGTGATACATCCAGGAGTCGTTTGGGCCTGAGAGCCTCCGATCAGACTCGTGATTCCCACAAGAAACAGGCTGATGCTCTTCATCATTGTCACGAATGGTCAAGATCGTCAACTGTGATAAAGCAAAAAAAAGCAAAGCTGGATCCCAATGTGGAACGATTCGTAACGTTCGTATTTTTTGCTAGCGCCGGCAAAATTCGAAGTCGAGGCGCGAAAATTGATGTGTTGTAGATTTGTACATACGAAGGATCTCTCGTTACTTTTGTACCAAAAATTCCATTCTTGTGCAGTTTACATGCATACAGACGCGTAGTGTATGATCTAGTAAATATCCTACGGTCCGGTAGTCAATTCATTGATCTCAAAATTTTAGGATCATACGTATCGAAGAAGAATTTTCAAAAGTTGAAAAGTTGGCACGATCGAAGATTCATTCTGACAAGATGGAGATCAACCTCTTGCTAATAAACCTCTTATCATACTTGTACAAGTGTGCCGGGAGAACTGGCATGTGGTGAGTTGTCTTGTGACCATGTGCTGCGGTAGAGTACCGGTACGCAAGGCACAAACTGGGCACCTTGTATGTAGTGCATCAAGGAGTACCCGTCTCGTCTGTTACAAGCACAAGGCTTTAGGCTACAGTATGAAGAGACCGTGTAACACTCCTATATCAATACATGCAGAGATACATCATCAACTTTGACAGGCGCAGGGCCCTAAACTCAAATTGATCGCGACGAGATGTCAAATAACAATCGGCTACTCCTTACGCGCCAGCCGAGTCGACGATCGCCAAGAGAAGCTTCTCATATTTTCGCTTGCACTCGTCCTTAATGCGATCCTGAACCGATTTACCATCATGGATCTCTTTGTGCTCATCGTTTACCTCCTTCATGAACTTCTGGTAGCGAATGACGGTGTTGGTCAACAAGTCTTCATTTGTTCCCATGCCTCTTGTTGCTGCGAGCGGAGATGGTGCCAAAGTGTCAGAACGGGTTACAGCGCACAGGGCGATGGACACATGGATTCTCCGAATCAAAAGAGCTCACGTACCATCCTTAATGAGTTTAGCAATCGTAACGAAAGGCTTAAGCTTCATGCCGACGGCGTACACAGCACCTTTGCCGACGTCACCCTTGAGTTCGTCTCCTAGAGCGCTGAGAAGGGACCTTTCGTACTTGTCAACATAGATTCTATTGACATTCTCCAAGTGTTCTGCAGGTGATTCACTGATAATCTTGAAGAGGCTCCTTTCGTCCGTTCCAAATCTGCCGCTTCCTGCCTCATGGAACGACACGGCGTCCTCCTTAGCCTGTTCCGGCGTATGGACAGTTGGATCAAACTCTTTCTCGTGTCCCTGCGGAAACACAAGAAACGACGAAGGAGAGTGTCAGAATTGAAAGGGACCAGCACATTAATAGATATTCACATATTCGCTCAAAGGATACAGACCTGAAGGGACCAGAAGATTAGACGTTCATAGTCTCCCCGGAGTTCGGACGCAAGCTTGACTCCAAGATCCTTCTCGTACATCTGAAAATACGTGTCCTTGAGCTTCTCCATCTCCTTGTTCGTCCTCCCACAAAGGATGGGATAGATACAGCTCTTCTTGGCACCGATTCCAGACATGGCTTCGTCAAGCATCATGGCCTGATGTGACGACGAATGTGTGTGAGACGACAATCCACGAGTAAACCTAACACTCTGATTGTTCGCAATAGAGAAAGAAACTCACCTCTGCTTGATGCATGGGGAGGCAAAGAAGCTGGAGAGCAATTCCCAGATCCCCAGAACCCACTTCACTCTTCATAACTTGTTTGAGATCCTTGTCAAAGAGCTGCTTGTAACGAAGACCAATCAGATACCTCATTTCTTGAGATTCATCCGCCAAAGTGGCAATCAAAGCCTTCTCATCGGTACCGAAGCCTTTGACAGCTCCGTTGATGAGGTTGCACGCAGCGTCGACGTCCTCGCTGAAGGAGGTCGGTGCCGTTTCGTAAACAATCGGGGGGTAAAGTTCGAGAACCATGGTCGTAGTCTACGAGTACACTTGATGCAAGATGTTGATAGGGTTGTAAACTATCGGCGATGATTGTGAGGTTTGCTTTTGAGAAGCCGCCGCGTTTGAAAGATTCGCTCAAAAAGATACAGTCCCGGTTTTGGCGCGCCAGCTCTACTCCCATCTCCGAGCTGCGAACACCCTCCCGAAGCCGTGCTTGAAAGTAATAAGTGTCCTCATCACTGATTATATATCGAATGCCGAGCAATGATGGCCACGTAGAACTGCGTAGGTGCTCGTAACAGAAGAGTCATGCCCACTTGAAGCAAGAGCAAGCGTGGTCGAGGAGCTCGATCGACGAGGAAAGCTGCGAAAGCTTGAACATCACCAATATCTCTCATCGCAGTTCGCAGTCCAGGATCCAAGAGGCAGTCACGCTGATCGTTTCAGAAGAGCAGAAGGACAAGTGTTTCTATAGTTTGCCATCGACAGCGAGTAGAAGGGCTTCTAGGGAGACTCAGACTCAAGAGAAGAATTCACAGGCTGGCTTTTGCAGATTTTTCGACACATTAGCCTTGCGCTTCGAAGTTCAGCCTTGAATTCGCCACGTTCCGGGCTCAGGGGTGTCTCGGCAACCAATTGAGTGAATTTGGCTTGGACCAGACCCCAATTTGATCAGTGGACGATTCTTTCCGTGCCAGGATTGAATCTGAAGCGCGAGAAACTTGATTTCAGTTGCCTGGTCCCCATCCGACCAAAACACAAGAGAGAGCTCCTTCAGCATTTGGAACAAAGTTATTGTATTCCATTTCGTGTGTCATCCATTGACTCAGCGCTTCGCTCGCAATGAAAATGGAACTCTTTCGCAACCGCTCCACTTCCAAGAAGAAAAAGAACAAGGAGAAACAAGAGCGACGTACGACTGATACCCCGTCTGCGTCGCCTTCTTCCACAAGGGACAAGGACACTGGCACGCCCACGAGTACTGCCGCGACCGCTGTGAGCCGAGACGAAAGCATGACTCGGGATAGATCAGAGGATCACGTTCCACCCTCGGTGGCTCTTGAAGGCAGTGTGATGCGCTCCTCTGTTAAGGCAGCGAGAACTCTTGCAGTGGGAGCAGGTGATAGCACAGACATGGAGCAGATCCTCAAAGGAGTGT
>OLMU01000222.1:0-33231 GCA_900291995.1 Licmophora abbreviata | reverse complement strand
ACTTGTCTCCCGGTGAGCGAAATTCTCCTTCTAGCAGTCACTATGCAACTCCCTCCAAACCGACAAGTGTCGACATGATATTAGACAGTGATGAGGATAACGATGAAATCTTTGTTGCGGACGACGAAGACGAGGATATCAGTCTTGGATTGGGAGGAGCAAAAACATGGGCCGACGAAAGCTCGGGGACGGCCTTCGCTGAACCTCTCTCACCGATGAGTGCCATGTCGGCCCCGACGGATACCTCTTTGATGAAACGCTCACCCGTGGCCATCATGCCTCGAAATGCGGCTGCCCATAGTGCCATTGCAGCAGCCAATCTTGCACTATGTGCTGTGTCCCATACCTATGCGGAACCTTCCATCATGACGACAAGCGGGGAGACGACGTCCGCGGCAGGAGACTCGGACGGAAGTGACACTGATGCAAAGAGTGGAGAGAGCGACGATGTGAGCGACGAGAATGAATCCGGGCACGGCAGTGACAGTGCGGAGGATTACACAGATGACGAAGACGAGGGTGAAGAAGGGTACAAGCCAGGGGGCTACCACCGCGTCAAGGTCGGTGAAGTCTACAACCAGCGGTACGTTACAACGAAGAGCGCTTCTGGCCGAAATATCTGTAAAAAGTTGAAACTCATGTTGCTACTTCTTCTTGAACAGCTATGTGGTCATCAAGAAGCTTGGGTGGGGTCATTTCTCGACTGTATGGATGGTAAAAGATCGCCAGATCATGGCTCAGTCCAGTGGGCCGCCACAACAGAATCGAGCCCCACACAGCGAAATGAGGCAGTTCTTTGCTCTCAAAGTACAGAAATCAGCGGAGCATTACACGGAAGCGGCCATTGACGAAGTAGAGCTCCTAGACTGCATAGCAAACGAGCGAAAGCGATGTGAGGCCGTCATGCGCAAGAACGAGACCGACTCGTCTGATGTATCGTCCCGGGGTATCGTTGAGCATTCAAAACATGTGGCAATATTGCATGATTCATTTTATCACTCTGGTCCCAACGGTCGACACATGTGCATGGTATTTTCGATGCTTGGATGCAATCTCTTGAGCGTGATTAAGGCCTTCAACTACAGAGGGATTCCAATACCTGTGGTCAAGAACATGATTCGAGGGGTGTGTATGGGACTCGATTTCCTTCATCGAAAGTGCAATATCATCCACACAGATCTTAAGCCAGAGAATGTGCTTCTACAGTTTCCATCGCAGATGATTGGCGACACCGCCGATGATGTATCGACTAGCGTGGCGACCCTGACTCTTGAGCACAAAGCAGATCACAGGGATACCCTGTCGGAGTCCATTCACGACCTCGAAAAAATTGCACATGACCCCATGACGCCACCAGAAGGCCGAAGAAGGGCGCAGAGCCGCCTCAAGGACAAGCGAGAGAAGGCCGATCGGAAGCTATACGACGAAGCCACCGACGATGACGATGGTGGCAATGCGGCCGGGGACGCAGCGTGCGGCACAATCGACAAGTCTCTTGGCGTACCATTTGATCCAACGAGTCTTCTCTCCGACTTTCAAATGAGCTCTATCCTTCAGAGCTCAATGGCGATGATGTCACCCAATGGACCTGAGGGCGAAAAGACGGCAAGCAGTGTTCTTAAACGACTGAACCACAGCGCTTTCGTCGTTTGCAACTTTGGGCGCCAGCAGCTTTCCGTTGACTCAGAACTGTCCAGAGTGATGCGCGAGAAGGTGACGACGTCAGAAGCGAGCACGCGAGCACTTGATAGCTTCCTTCACGGTGAGCAGCAGAGTGTTGGATACGCTGAGGTATCTTTTCTAATGAGAGCGTTCACCCCAGAGGAAGAGCTTGCAGATAATTTGTCACGGGCACTTGGCAACATTCCTTGGACGAGTTCTGCCGAAGGCAAGCGTGAATGGTAAGATTCAGTCTCATGGGTAGTGTGACGAAACGACGTTTCGCTTGCTGACTCGATCGACCTTTGCCGGCTACAGGAAATGCTCCGTTTCAGTCCCGAGTATCAGCTCATCGAAAGACACCGGTACTTCAGCCGAACCATTGTCTGTCATGTTTCGTCTAGTCCAAACTAGCCGAAAGATTCTAGACCCTGAGGTGCGTCAGTCTCTAGCTGATGTGACTCAGCTTGCTGGAGCAAATTTCGCGGGAGAAGGCGAAGAGGAAGCAGATCTCCCGGAGTTGTCGACGTCGCAGCTATCGCGCGCCAAACGTTTACCGGCCTTCTCAGCGTTCACTCTCGAATTCTCCGTTCAATCGACATTTGTCGTTCTGAGCTTTATGGAGAATCGCCTGCCAGGATTGGTCTTCCTGACCTACAAGAGTGAGGAGGGGAACCCACAGCTTGACTCCGTGGTCTTCGGGCCAAAGGCACGATCCATCTGCAATCATCCGCTTGCTATGCGGATCAAAAGCGACATCGCGGACTCGACGTCGTCAAGCTCTATCGCGACAGCGTTGTTCGGGTATGACCTTCGTCTCGTGAAGGAATTCTCTGCTCGTCCGGCTCTCGACGAAGACGATCTCGCTCCTTTTAGTCTCGACAAACCAGGCATGGAGAACGTCACTGCTTGGTGGAATGCTCGTGTGCCTATTCAAGAGCGTGTTCAAGCGTTTACTGCAATGGATCCTAGGGTTAGTATGACAGGGGCATTCGTGACGCCAACGAAAGGCAGGAATCTTGAAAGAGATACAGACTCTGAGGTTGTCGAGGGTAGCAAGGTCGTGACGAGAGGAAAGACGGGGCTGCCAGGTACTCAGGCGGCGATCGCCAAAGCGTCGCATCAACCCGATTTGACCGACGATAGCGTGCTTGAGCGATCACGAGCTGTGATCGTCGATCTCGGAAATGCTTGTTGGACACACCGTCACTTCAGCGAAGATATCCAGACGCGGCAATATCGAGCACCTGAGGTCTTAATCGGGAGCAGGTAGGTGATTTGTGTCGCATGATCCAGCCCTCCTAGCGGACCTGATCTTACTTCTCGTCTATCTTGTTTGTCTATATTACTCGCACATTAGCTATGGTACATCCGCCGATATGTGGTCGCTTGGCTGTATGACGTTTGAACTTCTTACCGGCGATTTGCTGTTCGACCCGCGAGCTGGAGACGACTACGACCGAGACGAGGACCACTTGGCTATGTTCCAGGAGCTGCTCGGCAAAATGCCGAAAAAGCTTGCCACGAGCGGAAAGTACTCCAAGAACTTCTTTGACAGGAAGGGAAATTTGAAACACATCAAGCAACTTAAGTTCTGGCCGGTCCAAGAAGTGCTCCGAGAAAAGTATGGGTTTAGTCAGGCGGATGCTCAAGGCGTAGCGGACTTCATGTCACCGCTGCTCGACTTTGACCCCAAGTCAAGAGCAACCGCACTGGATGCACTACGGAGCGACTGGCTGAAAGAGTAAAGCTTAGTAGGCGACACACTAGTATTTTCTGATGTCTGGGCTAGAATAGGTAGTAGAATGCTATTTGAGAGACTTGACTGCGGCTTAGAGTTCATTGCGGTGCAAGGCGCCGCTGCCACGCTCTTCGTATTCGGCCTTTGTCACCCACATGGACTTGAACGTCGCGAGACTGGCCAGAATCGAACCTCCTACGTAGGTTGAGTTTATTCGTTCCGGAGGTGCCGAGATTCGTATACGTGTGTGCGCCGGCGAACGAGATCGCACCTCATAGAGCATTCGGTCGCCAAAGCCGGGTAGCAACGTTGACCCTCCTGCCAAAACGATCTGAGAGAAGAGGGTCGATCGCAAATCGAGGTCGCTCTTGAAGATGGAATTGACAAGAACATCCGCCGCTCCGAGTTCCTCGGACCCAATAAGCGACGGGTTGAACAACAATTCAGGAGCACGGTAGCGTTCCGACGAAACAGTGACTGCTTCACCATCTGGGAGTTGGTACTGCGTTTTGGAATCTTTCTCAACCGTTTCGTCCGTAGATCCACCTGGGGCGACGAAGCAGACTTCCTCCTTCATAGTCTTGACAAGATCCGCCTCAGCTGTGGTTGTAAAGTTTAACCCAGACCGACGAAGCTGGAGCTGCAAGTGCTGCGTCACGTCTCGTCCTGCAACATCACTACGCGTCACAGAATGAGGCAGCGCGTAACCCTCGTAGACCGGGACACAGTGTGTGACGCCTTCGCCGACATCCAAAACGACGCCTGTCGTGCGACCAGAAGCATACAAGCTGAGCACTGCTGGAGGCGCGAAGAAGAGAGCGGGAGTCCGAAAGGTCTCAAAGAACACTTCGGCCGTCTTGTCGCGATTGTATCTAGCACTGAGGGGGGCCTCTGTCAGCAAAGCAGGATGCTCCTCCATTCGAGCGTTTAGATTGGACTTTGAGTAGACGTGCTAGGGTGGCAGAGATCACGGGAGCAGCAGTTAGAGCAGCGAGAGCGACGGACACCTAACAAACTTTGTCTCGGACTTTCATACCTCCCAGATTCGTTCCATGGCATCCCATGATCCGTCGACGACTTGGCCATGGTCCATTGGGTACTCCAGCAGGAAGGCGCCTCGGTGGTCGTCAAGCTTTCGTCCCACAAAGATCGACGACGGTCCTGACCGATCTTGATCCTGATCGAGCGCTCCACCTGGCATCATGCGCATGTGCTTGGCTCTTCCAATTTTCGTGCCAACGACAACCTTTAGAGAAAGTAGGAGGGAGAGTCAAGTCAGGGTGAGAAACAAGACATCAGCCGTATGATAGTGTACGCACGAGAAGATCGGACAACGCAGACATACTTTCGGCTTGGAGCCTCCTGCGAATCCAGCTTTGATACACGACGTTCCATTATCCAGTACTATAGGCTGATTGAGAAGGATCGAGCTGCTGGGATCTTGCGCGGTGGCACCGGCGGCGTCGCCCGAAGCATCGGCGCTCGCCATGGTCACTTTTGCTTTTTTTTACACACAGCCGATGCAATGCTCTGATTTCTACGTCAGTTCCTAGGTGAATCTATGTACATTGATGAGGAATCAGGAACCCGGCTGAGTCTGGGTGCGCCCATTCGATGCGTCAAGTTGTGACTACGACCCACTCGACTCACCTACGAACCTGCGATCATGGCGTGTCAAACACTTTTCGTCGTTCTCAATTCATTGTTCATGGCATCATGGCGCCCCATGACGGTGGAGGAAGCACTTGTGTGATCACTTGTAACAAAGGAAACGTCCAGCAATCGGGGTCGTCTCTTTGCATGCGCCGTTTCAAATTACGTAGAACTCTACGTAGACTATTCTGGTACGATCTTCCTTTTTCCCGCCAAAAAAGGCGTTCGGCGCCTCGTATGTAGCTTTGGTACGCGCGACAGTGGTTCGTTCCGATGGTATAGTATGCTCAATGTGATGGCGCATGGCATCCAGTTTCTGCCGCCGATGCAAAGGAACCGTCCGAGCGTCCGCGATCCAGCGCCATCGCAGTCCAGTAGATCTATAGTGGACCTTCTCAATCGATCGACCGCACCTTGTACAACTACGAGTAGCAGTGAGCATGGACGACATTCCCGTGAACCATCGCTTCACGTTCGGAACGCCAGTGATCGACGACACGACACCACCGCAGAGGAGTCCAGTGGTACTTGAATTTGCCTCGCCCGTGGTGGCTAAGCATCAAACCTACGACCAAAAGGCGCTTGGCGCGCTCTTGAAGCCTACTACCCTGTCGATGAGCGATACAAGTACGTCGTGGTCGTCAGAGGTGGCAAACACTATCGCCACGCTGCCTTTCTCGCCTGTCAAAACTGTTGAGCGCCCCGACAAGCGACAGCGACGCGAAACGATATCGGAGGTATGACAATAATCACGAGTGAATCAATGAATGCATGTCTTTGCGTTGTACTCTTACCCAAAGAACCTTTGACGGCTCTCGACTTTCGCACTAGACATCCTTGTCATTGAGTGCATCAGAATACGCTTCGAGATTGCCTTCGAAGATCATCCTTACCGGTACAGGGTTGCCGCGACTTACTGTCATTACGCAATATCTCCCGTCGTCAAGAGACTCCCCTGGTTGTCGTTCGAGTATGGCTACTACATTGGAATCTCCGTGCCACGACAATCGTGCTGGCTTGCTGCAGCTTGCCACTGCGTCCGACAAGAGTCCAGTGCTCCCGCTCGCCGTAACGCCACACGATCCGTCGCTGCAGAAGTCTCCTCGCAGCGGCAACATGAATACGCCTCGTGCGAACGTACCGGATACAGGATCATTGTGGATCGACACGGCGACTCCCCGATTCCCTGACCGGGTGTACGCAATGGTTTCGGAAACAGCCGTAGAAAATCCAGATGTCATTGAGTGGGTGCAGAATGGCAGCGCCTTCCGGATCCACAGCAAACACCGCAAGCTACCAGAAATCCTACGCAGGTTTTTCAACCATTCGCAGTACAAATCGTTGCAGCGTCAGCTCAATAAGTACGGTTGGAAGAAGGATCCTAATCCGTCTCGAGAGTAAGTTGTTGATCATGTTTCGTGCTTTCTCTTTGTGATTCATCAATCTAAAGCATCTCTGTTGCCGAACGACGTACTTTGACCCGACTCACAGGCTTTGTGGAGCTTTTCGTCACCCTGAGTTTCATCGCCAAGTCGATCCAGCCCAACTCGCTCTCATCAGGTGCCAACGTCGTTCTCGAAGACGTTCGAACAAGCAGGCTCGAGGCGTGATCACGTGTCAAGGCTACGTCCGCACCAAGAGCGATGACTCCAAGACTCCCCCGGACAGTCAGACGAAAACGAAGAATACGCGAGGCAGCAAACATGCGAAAGGATCCACTACTGCATCTACAGAATCAGTCGATCGCGAAGATAATGGTCAGTCAACGAAGGGCCCCCTCCCAGTCAGTCCCAAGGAAAAGAAAAGTTCAGGATCCATGCCGACGCCGTCGTCAATCTCTTTGTCGCTCGAATCGAGCTTTCAATCGCCGGTGACCGTCGACCAGGATCAAGACTGGGGCGACTCATACATGAGCCTCCTCGCGGGAGACGCTTCACCTTTCCATATCGAGCCGTCACAATCCTTGTATTCGGGTATCAACTGTTCGCCCCTGACCGGCTTGCGTTCGAGTCTTTCGGGTAGAGTTGGCATCGATCGCACCAGTCCCGGCGGCTTAATACGCGAGGTTCCTCCCCCCCAACCGCCTAGCTCTTTCCTTCATGCAGAGAGTAACGGTTCTGGATTGATACCGCTCCCCTTCAACTCATTTGCAGATTCGAATGAGATTTTCATTGGTATGGGGGATTGCTTGTCGCGAGTGCTTGATGTCACACTTGATGATCCTCTTTGATGCAGCTGGCGATGTTGATTTGTAATGCAACGGGGTGACGCATGAGGATCGGATCGTGTCTTTCGCGGCGGTTTGAAAATTCCGATTGAGTTCTTCTCGATCTATCTAGAGTGTAACATCTGAACATTGCCTGTTCGATGAATATTGGTGTAGCGGTCTGACTTCGTTTTATGGTAGTAGCGTTGTTTCATCTCTATTGTCCATTGCAAGTTGCGTATTGATCACTCTTCGTCACCGGAGACGATGAGATAGTAGACGTATTGTCCCAGCTCCATGGCCTTACACTTGCAAAGTGGTTTCGTTCTGGTGGCTTTCCTCGCGAGCACCAGCCCGTCAGGAGAGATAGCACTCGAATTGGGACAATCGAGTACAAGTGCTCTTCCACGTGCAATGCCAAAGCGCACTTTCAACAGCTCTCGAAATTTTGCCCGATACTTTTTCTCCGTTCCTCGTTTCTTTTCTCGGATTTCATTGAACGCTTTATCGATCGTGTCCACTAGTATCTCATCGGTCTCACTGAGCTGAGGACGACAGGCGACGCCATCGTCACGGCTCGTTTCTCTCTCTTCTGAATTGTTCATCAAGATCGTGTTCTCAGGATCTGAGTGCAATGCATTCTGAATCTCCGTCGAGACAAAGCCCTTTGGTACTCTGTACGACTTGGCAAAGTAGTCGGGCAGAGAGCTTCCGGCAACATGCTCCTTGATACCGCGCGCGCGATTCCAAATCACGCTCGGCACAGAACAGTGACCTTTCACTCCACGGGATTCTGATGAGTTGTCAACGACGTCTTCGTTTGAGAACCTCGCACGTGGAACAAGCTCATGCAAGAAACGACTCGGCCGTACTTGCTCTGTTACATATTTTGTCGACAGATCAGGTCCACGGTGAAGTGCCCTTCTCATAAACGAGTGAGTTATCATCACTTGGCCACGAGCCCGAGTCAAGGCGACGTACGCAAGACGGCGTTCTTCGTGAACACGGTTTGTTGAGACAGAAGTAGGGTGAGGAAAGACACCTTCGGTCCATCCTGCCAAGTACACATCGTCGTACTCTTCCCCTTTGGCTCTATGCATTGTCATTAGCACTACGGGTTTCATGTTCAGTAGCTGGACATTGCTGCTGATCGCAGTGCGAGGTATAGTTGACTGAGCTGACTCATTCTGGCAGACCACAAACGGAATGCCGACAGCGACAAGGGCTTCTTCGATCAGCTCGAGATGATTTCCAGAGCGCACCATGATGGCCACATCAGAAGGATCGACAATATCTGCTGGGGCTAGAGCGCTTGCCCGGTCCTTCACCCCGACTAGCGAGCTAAGTGCCTTTGCAAAACGTTTCAAACGAGACTTGGAACGCTTGCGAATGTTCCAAGCGATCGACTTTGCTTCCTCTCTCGCGTCCCAGAGTCCTTCGATACGAATCGGTGTGCCCAAGTCGTTTGTGTCAGACGAAAGCAACATCGGCAGTGTAGCACTGCCATCTGCCACTCTTACAACTTTCTTGTTTTTTCTACAATTGAACGACTTGACTCCTCGCGCGTCTCCTTGCCCGTCGCCGATAAAGGCACTTGCGGTATCCCACGAGCTCGGAGACAAGCGAAAGCAAGTGTCTAGCGAAACAACAATGCCTTGAGGATAGTCGGTACGGAAATTATCCACTGTAAGGGACGGGGCTGCCCCTCTCCAGCCATAGATTGACTGGTTGGAGTCTCCGCCACAAAACAAATTGGGCACGCTGAAACAAGCAGCATCATCGTTTGAGAGATCGGTAGGCCTCTTGGTCTCTAAGACGGGCGGCATATCTATCGAGCTTCCAAGTCCGCGAGCAGTATCTCCTCGTACGATCAGCCGAATGAGAGCGTGCTGTGCGACACTTACATCCTGGTACTCATCGACAATAATATGCTTCAGCTTGTCGCGAAAACGAGCGAGGGCTTTCTTGTCTGAAATGAGTACTCCGTACGCTATCGAAGCTAAGTCCGACGGATCGGCAGTCGAATGAATGGCTTGTAGGCTCTGTGTAACGACAATCGCGACAGTATTGAGTGAATCTTTACATGGATCCAAAAACGCTGGACAGTGCATGGCACGCTTGGACGGCTGTCCCTTACCTGGTACTCCGGGGTTATGTACAGCGCGAGCAGAGCGACATTCTGTGATATTCCAAGACGCGTAGAGAGCTCAAGACATGTATCGCGCAACGACCGCCCCCTGGGATATTCCTCCATGACAGAAGAATCAACACCGACCACTGTGGGAGGGGAAAGGAGACGAGCTTCCTTCCAAATTTCCAGGCAGCGACCAATCTGATGGATTACCATGCCTCGAGACTGCTGTACATCCGCCAAGGCATCGCGATGCGCGATTCGAATCCTCTTTAGCGCTTTGACAGTACGTTGTGATTGACTGGTGTAACGCTTTTCGTCAAGAACTGCGTGTAAGCATCGATCCACTCTTGAGCGTATTTCTTTGGAGGTGAGCACTCGAAATCTCTTCTTGGACCGACTGTGCGATCTGATGATAGACGACGAGAACGCGTGGATCGTACCACTCCATAATCTAGATGAAACGTCTCGTTTGGAAGCTTCTAGCTTTTCCATCCCCATTTCTTCTGACCTTTCGAACATCATTTCTAGCGATCGGTCCTTCAGAAGCTGTGCATCACGATTTGTGAAGCTCAGGACCACCATTTGCTCAGGTCGAGCTGCACCCGATCGTATCAAGTGACCTATACGAGATGCTAGAGCGTACGTCTTTCCCGTCCCCGGACCAGATTTGAGCAAGACCGCGGGAGCGTCGGAAAGGACTGATTTTGCCTGACTGGATTGCACAGTCCGAATGTTCTTGTCCGTAGAGTGGTCGGGTGACTCGTCCAGCTCTGTTCTACTGAAAAGCCCAGTTCCAGAATCACAGCTGTCTACCAATGATGCCGCGGCCAAAATGGCAGGAAGGTCATAAATGCTCCGCTTCTGAGTAGCTAAAGTCGAAAACGCCAATGCTTCCGCAGTGTAGCGTAGAAGCACCGCAGCGACGGTCAATAGAGTTATCGAAATCGGCCCGCGCCATTTCGGTCGCCAGGTGTCCATTTCTCGTCTCGTCGCTGATCCGTGTATAGCCAAGTTTAGCATGCATGACCAAGCAAACGCACAAAGTGTAGCTCGACCCTAGAATAAGTGAATGAAACGCTGCGGCTTTCGAGCCAGGAACCAGCTAGTTGGCTTCAGAGATGATGTGTGCAAACACAATCGAAAATCCAACTCTCGCACTGGCGCGATCTTTTTGTTTTTGTGCGGCTGTGCTTGACTTCAACTTGAGGCCCGCTACGCGCTTTCGTCGCGCGCGCCGGCGACGGGATTCAGGATGAGAACCCGCCCATCACAAAACTCAAGAAAAACGAAGGACAACATCATCATTCTCACGATAGAAGACAATAGTCGTACTTATCTTTCATCCAAAAAGACAAAGAACTTATCATGCTCGTCTCTGGTTTCATGCTTCCTGCCGATAAAGTTGTCAAGTGCGAAGAGGCCGACTCTGTTAGCATCGCCCTGGACCGGATGCTGGACAACAAGGTGTCTGCTATCGTCGTCATCAAAGATGACAAGCCCGTGGGAATCGTCACCAAGACGGACACGACCAAGGCCTACAAGAAGGGAGTGGCATTGAATGCCTCTGTTTCTGAGATAATGACCCATGAACTCAAGACTGTGAAGCACAACGTGTCGCGAGACAGAGCCGCTCGTGTCATTGAAGGCAACAAGATCCACCACGCGATTGTCGTCGGTGACTCGGATGAGTTCGTCGGCATCATCAGCTCCTGGGATATTGCCAAGGAGTGTGTTCTCGATGATCAGGCGTGGCCGTGGATCCGAAACGAGGGCGGCAAGGTGAAAGTCATTAGCAACCCGAAGGCTTGAGCTCCAGATGTCGTGAGCGCCAGAATACCGATCGTCCAAAGCAACTAAACAAGGTCCATGTGAATCAGCTAGTGAAACGAGTACATATAGGATCAAAGATGCATAAAATGCAGTTCTACTTGGAATAGGTGCTCTTAGTAGTGCAGAAGCCAATGGTCTCACCCAGATTTTGTTGATTGATTCATTCGATTCTGATGTTTGCTCTGTTAGCATCATGCCGTTTTATCGGAGCGAAGCCCTCGTAGCCTGTTGTTGAGACTATTTCGACTCGACTCACGCTCTCTCTAGACACTCGACCGGGACCAGCACCATGGTGAGAGCATGGACAAAAGAGAACGGCCCTGAGGTACTGCTGGAGTCACCATGCATCGAGGAAGAGAAAGCGTATGGACTTTGGATCTCGTGGGATGGCAGGAGAGCGACGTTTCGCTTCGTAGAAGACCGCAATCTCAACGAGCTGCATCCCAACATTTACGCACCAGCATCCATCCGTAACACGCAACTTCTCAAGGGCGGAGGCAGTGGAACTACCGTGTTTGCGGGGGAAGTGTTCTCGGAGAAGTTGGTGTGGAAGCATGGAGATCACAAGGACGTGGGAGAAGTCTTTGGGCTTGCCGAGATCGAACACGAGCTACTCAGTCGATCGGAGACTGCGGCGGAAGAGCTCCGTTCCCGGATACCGACCTTCAAGGGGATATACATTAGTCCGAACCACATTCGAGTCCGCTCCCAGGAGCTTTGGGATGTCGTTCAACGGTCAGTTGTGGCCTGGTCTAGGAACCCAAGTCAAGATTCGCTCCACAACTCAATACATGGCAATGGCGATGCTGAACTGCTGTTCACCGCATATCAAAGACGGTTCTCCGTTTGCTTCGGAAAGAGTTGTAGTTTGGACGTACGAAAGCGTGGCACGACGGTTTTATTGAGTCAGTACGATATTGATGAGGGCGTTGTCTCCTGTGGGTTCGGAGCTTTAGCGGATCTGGTTCTGAACTTGCGAAACTTCCAGCGCAAGCATTTCTGCAAGTTTTCGATCGCGCAATCTACCATTGGAGGGCACAATCCCCGCACCGCCTCGTCGTTGTACCTTTCGGGAGAACTACGTGGCGACACGCTCAATTCAATGATTGATCAGTTTATTGCAGTATTGCGCGCCCTGCAGGAGCTTGCAACAGAAGAAGAACGCGATGTTGCAAAGATGGTTAGAGACGAAGTGGAACGTGCGGATGCAACCACGACCGCGGATGGCGTCTCTCCCTTGGCCAACGCCTTTGTCGGGTTCTCCGTATACAAAAATTTTCATCCGACAAAAGGGCGGCTGAAGCTGACTCGGGAATTGGGACTAGCCATGATGGATGGTCGATTAATGCTAAGGCCTGAAGAGGAGCTGCCAGCGAGGGCAATGGAAGAGTACTTTCTCGCTTGTCGTTCCGAATTAGCTCGCCTCTTTGGTCTGAAGGTACCTGATGCTCGCATTCCATTATACGAAATACAGGAGACGTGGCTGAGTCTTCTTCGTGACGCTTCCTCTACCACGGGGGTTTCGGCTACACATCGGGTCTGGAATTGCGGCTTGACGGATGCCGGCATCCACAATATGTTTTTCTCCGACGGTCGACTGTGGCTGTTTGACTTGGGACAGCCTTCTCTCCAGCCCATTCCTGCGTTCCTTACCAAGTTTCTTATGTCCTTCTTTCACACTCTTGGTATGGAAGAAACTGCAGATGGGACAAGCTGGGTCAATCGCTTCGAGCCGTCTCCGCTCGGCGACACGATACAGCTGACCGCTCGAACGAAGGAACTTCTGGAGAATACAACGGAAGCTTTCGCTCTTGTGCTGGAACGCATTGTTGAAGAAATGCTTGACGGCGAAGAGGCAGTGAGACAACTTTTGGTCAAATACGTCGCGTTGCAGCTTGCATCAGACTGCGCTTTCTGCATGCAACGGTGGCAGACAAAGGGAGGAGGTTCTCCATCTTACGATAATCACCAGAAAGGACTGGAGAAATGGCTTTGGCGTGCTCTGTGGGACCTGCACATTTGCAGCGAAGTTTGTCGACACTACAACAATCGTGCTGCTAGCTAGTTGCCACTATTAAAAGTTGCATCTACTTAAGCACTCTTTCTGAGAACTGGCAGTACTACGCATCTTGCGGATTGTCTCTGCTCTTCAAGAACTGTCGTTTCACAAGGCCTCGGTTCATGAGTTCTAGTTCCCATTCTCTCTCTTCGTGGATGTCGTTTTCGTGTATATTTCCGTTGTTTTCGATCCGGAACTGACCGACATGAGGGATCAGGCCGAGATTCCTTGCGCGCTTAATCAGCTTTGCAATTTTGCGTTGATCTTTAGCTCCAAGGCGACTCTGAACTCGATTCATAATTGTTCCAGCGGGCGTAATGTAGCGGCGAAGCAAACCGAGGTTGTTGTGATGAAGCAGTTCCTTCGGAATCGTCTTGGCGTGACGTCGATTCGCACGGCGAGCTGGAGTAAAGTCGCTCGGCATAACATCCATGAAAGGGTCGTCCTCCGAGTCTCCATCCATCTGTCGCCTCGCTGCAGCAGTCATCCATGCGACGTCCAAGTCTGGATTGTCTGAGATGGACCCCTCGTCCTTTTCACCAGGTAGCCTCTCCTTTGTCCACTCGACGGGGATGTCATCCTTCTTCACGTTGACCATGTGCTCCTCCTTCATGACCGACCGGAAAGTGCGGAACTCAGCAGGACTTAGAGGTTTGGAAAATCCTGTCTCGTCTAGATACGTCTCGTTGCCATCGACGTCGACACCTTTGACACTCTGCGCTCGGGCACTCCTTCCGATCGTGTTGAGGGCCATTTCTTCCTCCCGAATACGCTGCGCCGCTTCAGCGTGAAGTGCCGAGTCTCCCACCTCATCTGCTGACGCATTCCACTGCTCCTTCAGCTCGTCCCGTACCACCCCTTCGACATCGACAGAGTCGCCCTTGAGCAGACGCCGCTGTCGCTCGGTGAGTTCATCTTCGACTCTTCCAATAAACTTTCCCGTGGCTCGATCACGCATGTACTTGGGAGGCATCTCAGATGGAGGGCCGAGTTTCTCCGCACCGTCATCGTAGTGAACTCCAAACGGATCGTCTTTCGCTTTGTTGGGATCGTCGCCGTCGTTCTTGCCGCCGCCGCCGGTCAAAAAGCGTACCATCGCCGAAGCAGGTGGCCGCGGCGACGACACGGACAAGGACGAAAGTTTGGACACGAGCGTTCGCGATAAAGCGCTTCTCGACATCATTGTCAATGCAAGGATTCACTCGGTCTCGCTTTAGGATGATACGAACGCTTGTAAAGAATGCAGGTTCAGAGGGAATGTTTTGTCACATCGGTTGTACCTGGTATTATGTATGGTACCTGGTGGTCTAATACTAGTATAGTAACGGTACATCATCGTCATCGCGACAAAGCGGCGTCACAGCCTGTGATCAGGTCATGAGTCGTGGATGTCCGCTCGCCGACTTGTCAGCCGTCAGTGCCGACTGCTATCGATGTCTACATGCGCTCTTGCCGGTGCTATCTACATTAGACGCTGATAGTCATGATAAACTTCAACTTCGTGTGGCTTATTCTGGATCTACGCTGAAGCTCCCTCGTCTGTCGCTCATCTTCCCAGCTAGACGACTACCAAGGGATTTCCAATCCGTCCTCACAGTTGATAAACTCACCAGACGTCTCCATGCTCAGTTTTCCTGCTTCGTACATGATCCTCTTGGCGCCTACAGAAGGATCAACAGCTCCTTCCACTTCCCAAATATCCTTGTATTTGGCCGTCATGCCCGTCTTGTTGAAGCCAGGGTGAAAGATGCCGACGGCGATACCCTTGCTCTTCAACTCCTGCGCCAACAACACCGACATCATGTTGGCTGCCGCTTTCGACATATGGTGACCATAATCATGACCGGTGGGATTCTGCGTTGTGCGCCACTCCACCGAGCCGCCTTGCGACGTAATCATGATGATTTTGGAACCCTCCTGGAGGAGTCCTCCATGCACAAGCGATGCCGAAACACGGAGAGGTCCACAAGCACAGATATCGATCGTTTTGATTTGTTCTGGAAAGTTCAGCGAGTCGAGAGTCTCCAAAGGCTCATAAAAGTACCCTGCGTTGTTGATGAGCTGTGCGAGTATGAGCATAATATGAACAAAAGTGATCGGAACAAAAGGTTAGTATCTTCGGAGCGACCGCACACAATACTGCCAACATATTCAATATTTACAGACTTACGATATCAATGGGACCACCCTTAATTTGGTCTTTGATCGCTTCGCACTTTTCGTCGTCCCTAACGTCGATACCAAGAATCATCTCGTCAGGCTTTAGAGCTTCGAGCTCGTCCGAGCTGGATCGACATAGCGCAACGATTTTGGCACCCTGCTCCGCCAACTCTGTCGCAAGAGCCAGTCCAATGCCTCGGTTAGCTCCCGTCACTGCAACGCGCTTGCCCTTAAGGAATGAAGGGTCGTAGACGGTCGTGATATCAAGATAGCGTTCGTTGTTTTCCTTCTTGGCTCTAGCAAAACGGGCTGGTTGGTCAGGAATCGTGAAGCGCTCGGCCATGGCGAGAGACGTCTTTCGAAGAAACGGAGCAGATCCTTTTGTCGAGAAGGAAGCAGCCACTCGCGCGAATGCAAGCATAGACACCGGCAAACAGAACAACTTCATCGGCGTTTCTTTTGTTCCTTCTCTGCCTTTCGGTGACTGTGATGATTCATCGGTTATCGGTTAGGTCATGAGAGAGATCGAAATTGAAATCGAAAGATTTGGCGCCCCCAAAGATACGCATACGTGCGATGACAGACACGACAACGACTGACTGACCGCCACTCGAAATATGCCTATCTATTCTAGCTTCTTTTGTAAGGTAGACCGCCTTATACTCTCTCTAGGCTAAGGAAGAAGGGTGCAAGTCGATAGCTTAGAAGAAGAAGAGAGTGTTTTCCGTGCAACCGGATACATATAAGCTGCTTTGAAGTATAGATCACAGTTTATATACTAGTATTTTTTCATACAACGCGTACGGAACGGAAACAAGCGCTGTTCGTCTAGAGGCAAGATTCCTGATTCCCATTCAGGGGGTAAGACAAACAGGGTGTTTCGCGCGAAAGAACGGAATCGTGAAACTCCTCTCACAGCTTATTCCCTAACTTCTTCCCTTCATCGTTTCGCAGACCCGGGTTCGATTCCCGGGCAGCGCACTCCCTTTTTCGTCGACCCAGGCTGTATGATTGCGGAGATCCCGGACGACCTAAAGCAAGATAATAAATAGTGAGAGAAATAATAGGGATCGCGAGTAGTCTTTTCAGTTGTGAGAACGCGTATCCTTCTCCCTCGCGTTCGTAATCTCGTCAAGGCAGAGCAGCATGAAAGCCGATGCGTATAGCGCTCGTAGCTACTCCGAGTAGCTACTACTCCAAGTAGTAGCAAGCCACCGGTACAGCTAGCCTACAAGCCAACAAGCTCCCTTGTCTCTCAATGATGATAGCACGAGGTGTCTAAGGTTCCACTTCTGCCTAGTCCACGATGAGTTCCAATGAGAGACTAGTTCGAATCGTAGCTTGCGGCCCGCGGTATCACGATGCGACTTCAGGCTTCTGAAAGTTGAAAGTCGGCTTAACGACCTCGCGATCCAAATCCAATTTGAAGAGCTCGCGCGATCAGTCACGAGAGTTCCGCCGGCGCGACAACACGCTGTCATTTCATTTTGTTGCGGTATCATCTCGCTGTGACCATGGCAGCCAGAATCGACGCAAGTCCTGGAGGCAGCCAAGAGACGCTGATGTCGTCTCTGCAGCTCGCATTTCAATCATGGCTTGGGTTTGACTGGGACTCTCGCTTGTCGCAGTTGGAGAAGACAGCGATTCAAGCTAAAGAGCAGAAGGAGCATTCGCTGACCGCCCGGAAGCAGCTAGGAGAGACGACCAAGCAATTCAAGAAAAGCGTCAAGAGCATGGAACAAGCGTCTGCTGGACTCGCTGAAAATCTCTCGTCGTCAGATCATTCTACTGTTGCGGTGAAAACGATGGATGGATTAGCCAAAGAGTGCCGCAAAACAGTCAAGGCTTACCAGGAAGAAATCGATAATCTGACACGCCGCTGCAAGTCATCCGAGACTGCATGCTCCTCCATTCACCACAGTCTGTTGGACGTCCCCGAACCTGCTAATATTCTTCGAGCTGCTATGGAGCATATCGACTCTCAGCAGGCTCAGCTTACGCAGTTGTTTGGTACCTTGGAGGGAGTGAATCGCGAAATGCAGAGTATCGAGAGCAACGCGGCGCAGCAGGCAAGTCGTTATGAAGACGAATTGGCACAGCTGGCGAGTCGCCACGAAGACGATATGGCACAGCTCCGCGCATCCAAAATGGAAGAATCAGCATCCGGAGCTCTGTCCAAGGCTGAGCATGAAGAGCTCATCCAACTACGCGGGGAAGTCGCCGAATACGAGGTGGAGTTCCGATCGCTCAAGAACCAGGACATTACGATCAGAAAGCTTGAAGGCAAGATCTCTGAACTGCAGCGCGACGGAGAAACAGCTATGAAACAGCAGCTTGAAAAGGCACAGCAGGATCTAGCTGAAACGGAAGGACGTCGCGCCTCTGAAGCTCTGGAACGCGAGGCAGTCATGGAGCGACGTGTGCAGACTCTTGAGCTCCAGCTTAAGGCTGAACGGGCTGGGCGCGAAGCAACTCAGGTCCACTTGCTCGAAGCAGACGAGGGTGCGGGAGAGCGCGAAGCAGCATGGGAGGCCCAGCGGCGCATCCTCATTGACGATTCGGAGCGTCTTCGTGAAACTCTGCACGAGGCGACGCGTGAGCGCGATGAGCTCCGCCTTCGTGTTGCAGCGTTGGAGGGGGACGGACAGCGCTCGCACAGGCCCGACCCCGCCGCCGTCGGGAAGCCTGGCAATGTCCGATTTACTTCTCGAGCGCAAGGCCTATGAAGCTGAGGTAAGTACAGAGCTTGGCACGGAGACTTTGGACGTATCTTGATAGACACGCTTCCAACAACGATGGTTCGTATACTTGCAGGTCAGCGAATTGTCGCACACCGCCAACGCGCTCCGTGAAGAGCTCCGAATCAAGGAGGACACGCACTCAGAAGAGCGCCGCGCGTTCCACTCTACGATTGATTCTCTCGAACAAGAACGGAACGCTCTGTCGTCGAGCGTGATGACTCTGGAGTCTCAGCTTGCCGCTGCACCTTCGCACGCGTTTGTTGACAACATGAAGCGTGAGCTCCGCATCCTCAAACGTCTAGAGTACAATGCGGACGATGTCGATGCAGAACGCGACCCGGAGATGACTGGTGTCGCGGAAGACGAAGAAGAGAAGGACTTTGAGTCTGTTCTCGTTGCCAAGCTCCGTCGTGTGGAATCCGAGCTCGTCCGAGAGCGAAACCAGAAAATGGATCACGCCAAGGAATGCGACGAGTTGAGGCGGGAGCTTTCTAACGCGCAGAAAGCGAGAGTAGACTCAGAAACGCTTGTTGCCTCTCTCGAAGTGGATCTGGAAAAAGCAATCGCTGCTCCCGCCAGTCAGAAGGCGACCTCGCCCTTAAAAACCCCTGTCCCTGTTGACGGCGAGAGCCCCGCCACGCTACAGCATATTCTCGATCCGGACGCCTCCACGCCGCCGCCTTCCAGCAAGGCGATGCCCAACACTAGTGTTTCCGCCGCCGAAAAAGCCGATGATGACCACTCGGTGGCTACCATCGTAATGGCTCAGCGCGATCGGCTTCGCGCTCGCAACGAAGCGCTAGAGGCTGAGCGTGACAGCTTCAAGAGAGAGCTGCAAGTCCAAGTACAGGCAGCAGAATCGCTCAAGTCCGACAACACGAAACTTTATGAGAAGGTGCGCTACCTACAGAACTTTAACAGCTCGTCGGGTGGGGCATCTCGGGCGGGAGCCTACAACCGAAGCGGCAGCATGTCAGACCGTGACCTGGACCTGGAAGCGTTGGAGCAACGCTACGAGGCGTCCGTCGATCCGTTCCGCCAGTTTAGTCGCACGGAACGACAGCGCAAGATGAGCGAGATGTCTCCTATGGAACGTATTGTGTTCATAGTTGCGAGGACGGTCCTGGGAAGCAAAGAGATGCGTACTGCGCTCTTCTTTTACGTTTGCGCCATGCATATGCTGGTCTTTATCACTACCTACCACTGGTCACACTCGTGTGACGTTGTCGACCCGGAACATTTGACGCATTTACCTCCCGTCCTGAACAATGGGGAACTTGCAAAGAGTGCCGCCGAGGCTGTCGCCAGCACTGTTGTGGATACTGGAGGGTAGAGCTCTATGGTCGCTGCTGTATGATAGCCGGGCGAGACCTCAGTCAGTTAACTGTGTCCAAGTAGTGGACTAAGTAAAAGTTATGTTGCTTTATTCGATGGAGTCTCCTTTTACTAAGGCCTTGCATGCCAGATGCCTATATATACCGACGCATCTCGTAGACTAAAGTAAGTGTATCACCTGATTTGCAATGATGCAGCTTTGTAGGCGGACTCACTCAGTCAGCCGGCTCCGTTGGTGAGTCAGTCATGAGTCATGAACTACACTGCGGGACCCAGCTTCCAGTTGCTTTCTAGGAGGGGCAAGATTCCTTCACGTACGGGTCGCATGAGTAGATGGTCTCTGGTCAAACGGAATGTTGAATGATGAGAAGTCGCTACATTGTACCAGGTTCGTGCCAGGTATGATACCATAACGCACGCGACGCTACCATTCGAAACTGATCTAATAGTCTAGACCAACTCAACTCTGTGTTCGTCGATGTCAACAAATTATGCGTTGTCATCTCCTGGGTGCTCATAAACTGCGGAAGAAGTCCCGAAGCCAACTTTTTGAGTAACGCAAGATCAGAATTGGATCATTCAGGAGAAACGGAGCCATGAAGGAGTCCAGAATAGGCCGAGGACGACGCAGCTCGTCGTCATCCTCGGTGGTGTCAATAGCTTTCCTTCTTGTTCAGATTCTGCTGCCGTTTGCTTCATCTCTTCTTGTCGGGACGCATGCGAACACCGCCCCCTTGAGTTCAGCGCGCCCTCATGGTGTGGCAGCTCCCCCCTCCACCAATCGAGCTGCGACTGGTGTCACAGTGGCACAGCAGATGTCGACTGCGGGCGACGTGCTCGCACCAAAGAAGAACAGGTCGATCCGACAGTTCATGTCGAGCCTTAACCCACTTTCTGCATCACCAGACGATCGTTGGAAGAGAGGGGAATGCAGTGCGTCGCTCCCCTCGAAGATTCTCTTCAGCTACGCTTCTCCTCTCGTTAATTTAGCATCTGAGAGACAGTTGGGAGAAGAAGACTCCTTCGATGTGCCCGAGGCGCGATTGATGGGGTCGACCGTCCCGGCGTTAGAAGTAATTTATAATCAGTGCAGATTGAACGCAAGAAAAGGCATTGAGCAGCAGAAGCAAAAGGATGTCGGAGCCGCGAAAATCTCGGAATCATTGACTTTGGCCAAAGCTCTGCTTATTCATCAGCGTGCCAACCTAATCTCGACAGGAATACTGCGCCTGGCCAACACGATTGTACAGGCGTTTCCAGCACTCTTGGTCGCGAGGCTATTGCGATTAGTAGAAGCAGGGGACATGCATCATCCATCCAAGGCGCTTTCGGCAGCCGTTGCCCTAGTCGCTGTGTTATCGCTGAAGATGGTCACTGAGAACCAGTACTTCCACCAAGTTGTCAAAACGGCCACGCAGGTACGAGGTTCCCTAGCTGGGCTGATCTTTGACAAGAGTCTGAGGCTTCCTAGTGGTGGTGGTGCGAGCAGCATCACCTCATCCGAAACGAAAAGCAAGACAAAATCTGCGCTGGGAGCTGGAGGCGTTCTTAATCTTATGCAGTCAGATGCCTCCATTCTCGAGTCGACCGCTATGCAGCTGCACACCATTTGGGATGGACCCCTACAGGTGAGCTGCTACTTGCGCCTGTCATGCGCGATACTAACTGCTACTGCGCTTGCTCCTTCTCTAACCCCGTTGTCATACCTCGCGAAAATATCCTCTAGATTGCCATCTACTCGACTCTTCTGTTTCGGTATCTGGGGCCGTCCGTACTTTATGGGATGTCGGTGCTTCTGCTGACTATCCCGCTCAACAGTGTCACGCTCCGGATATTGAACCGCATTAGCAGGCTTGAAAACGAGGCAAAAGATGCACGAACAAAACGAACCACCGAAGCGATTTCCAACATGAAACTCCTGAAGCTGCAGGTGAGACAACCTTACAACACTTAACCTCGCTCTGTCCCGAGACGATACCTTACCGATCTTATTGCCTCGTCCTGATGAAGGCATGGGAAGAGAGTTTTGCTGATGGTGTCAGAAAAGATCGTCAAGAGGAGCTTCGTAGACATGTGTCGCGCGGTGTCATTCGGGCGATAAATCAGGCGGTATCAAATGCTGTTCCGGCGTTGGTGCTAGTAGTAACGCTGTCAGCGTATGTCAAGACCGGACGACCGATTGTAGCCAGCACAATATTCACGGCAATATCGCTGTTCAATCAACTACGATTCCCGCTTTTTTTCTATCCCATGTTGATTGACTCTTTGGCCAACGGGAAGAATGCTTTGAGACGTTTGTCCTCATATCTTTCATCGGAAGAAATTATTCCATATGTCGAGAACGTTGCCCCGCCTGATGGTCAAGGTGGGAGCATCCGTATGAAGAACGGGAATTTCTTGTGGTCTTCGTCAAAGGCGACGAAGGATGGCGAGTTCACAACGAAAGCAGCTCCCGCGCTGTGTGACGTGAACCTGCACGTGAATCCCGGGGAAGTTGTCGCGGTTGTCGGCTCTGTTGGCAGTGGCAAGTCCGCGATCATAAGAGCACTACTGGGAGAACTTGCGCCGGTGCCTAGGGTCGTGGTCAATCAATCGCTGGCATCGCATCCAAACAATTCCGTCGGCGTTATGGATAAGCCATCTGTCGTTCTGCAAGGAAATGTTGGCTACTGCTCCCAAGAGGCGTGGCTTCCGAAGGGATCAATTAGAGAAGCGATTGTGTTCGGGAGAAAGTACGACGAAGACCGGTACCTTAGCGCGTTGAGGGACGCGGGACTGGACGGTGACATTGTTGATAGTATTGGTGACGCTAACTCGAAAGAGGCCGCTTCACGAGGCATGCTTAGCCATGACACGGATGTGGGTGAAGGAGGCTCTTCGCTCTCGGGAGGCCAACGTGCTCGTGTTGCCCTCGCGCGAGCACTCTATGGCGACGATGACACGAAAGTGTTCCTGCTAGATGACCCGCTCGCGGCTCTCGATGCGTCTGTTGGATCTTCTGTATTTGACCGTCTCACTGAGCGATTGCGTAGATCTAACGCGGCGACTGTACTTGTCACGAACGACCCGTCACTGCCCCGACGATGCGACCGCGTGATTATCGTGGGCAAGTCTGATGAGTCATCGTCGTGTTCGACGGTGATAGATTCGGGAACATACGACGACTTGCTTTCTCGGGGGCATGATCTCAAAAGTCTGTCAACGCACCACGACCTGGGCGATCTGGACATTCAGTCCGAGGAACTCAGCTCGAACGAACTAGGCGGTAGCATGAATTCTATGGTTTCAACTAGGCGACCCCATCTCGACACAATCCGTGTGGCGGGTGGGTACGAGGTGCCCGCGAACGCTACAGACCACTCGAGCCACGCAGATCCAGACTGTCAGAAGTGTATGGAGAATGTACCTGACTATATCGCGGATCAAGTTGTCCCTAGCACTCCCACGATATATGTCGATGAGAGCTCGTCTCCTGAGGATGACAATACGAGACTTCCCGTGAGCAATGTGACTGAGGCAGGAAGTCCAGACAATGGCAGTGTTCAGCCCGTTAACAAGGTTCTGGCACCGCCAGTGAAAAAGCTTACGTCAACTGACGACGCTATGACAACTGGAGCAGTACCTTTTTCGACGTACAAAACGTACCTCAAGTCGGTCGGAAGTCCTGCATTGATTGTGGCAATGGTAACTTCGTACCTACTAGCCAATGGCGCTCAGTTCTTTCAGCAGTATGTGGTTGCAAAGTGGACCGAAGTCGGAACTGCCGATGCCATGGCAATTGCGCTTGGCGGGAAGTACCTGCGATCCCTCGTCAATGCCGCGGGTGTAGTGTCCGTATTCCTATGGTTACGCAGCTACCTAACTATGCGAATGGGTGTCCGCGCTTCCGAATTCCTGCATAGCAGAATGCTTTCTTCAGTCTTCGCTGCACCTATATCTTTCTTCGATGCAACTCCATCGGGGCAACTTCTTTCGAGATTCGGAAAAGAACTTGAAACCGTCGATCGTGCCCTGCCCGATGGCATTGGCTCTGTACTCTTCTGCTTTCTCCAACTTTTCCTGTCGGGAGCCGCTCTTGCTGGAGTGATAACACCAGGAATGATTTTTCCACTGGCAGTGATCGGCGGCCTTTATAAGAGGACAATGTCTCGTTTCCGAGTGGCGGCCCGCGATATGAAGCGGACAGAGTCAAAGAGCCGCTCACCCATTTACACTCACTTTGGCGAGGCACTTCGGGGGGCAGAGATTATTCGAGCTTTTCCGAATTCCCCGATCACATGGTCTGCACAGCATCGAAGTCTTACTGATCGAAACCTCTCCGTATTCTACTCCGTGAAGGCATTGGACCGCTGGCTATCGATACGACTCGAAACTCTTGGCAACGTGATCGTGTTCACATCCGCTGTGGCGTCGGTCTTTCTTACGAGGTCAGGCCAGCTCAAAGCAGGATCTGCTGGATGGGGCCTCACTCAAGCACTCGCTATTACCGGTCTGTTGACTTGGGCAGTTAGATGCCTTACCGATTTGGAAACTCACATGATGAGCGTAATGAGAGTAAAAGAGCTAACAGATCTAGACGCAGACGAAATGCGGGACGATGGAAAGACCGATGCTGGGAGAGAGATGGCCCGGATGCCGAAGGAATTTGCGGCAGCTGGAGAAGCTCTGATGAAGTTGCAGTCGGTCGCTTCTCCGGCTTCGGTAGCCCCGGACAACGATGCCGCTCTCATCGACGCGGGATGGCCGTGGAAAGGCGGAGTAGTCTTCCGAAACGTGTCCATGCGGTACAAGCCAACGGCTCCTCTGGTTATAAAAAATGTGAGCGTCGGCGTGCCTGCTGGAACTACATTAGGCATTGTGGGCCGCACAGGGTCTGGAAAGTCGTCGCTTCTTTTAACCCTGTTCCGTCTTGTTGAGATCGAAGGAGGTGGAAGCATCGAAATTGATGGAATAGACATCCGTTCGGTGTCGTTACAAACGCTCCGTGAGACACTTTCGATCATTCCTCAGGATCCCGTTCTTTTCGCGGGAACTGTCATGTACAACTTGGATGCTAGTGGCAAGGCTAGTCGCGAAGACGCATGGGCCGCTCTCAGCGCTGCGTCGCCAGAGCTAGCGCGACAGTTTCGTCTTGCGGGCACAGGGCTCGACACTCTCGTTAGCGAAGGTGGCAAGAATCTCAGTCTAGGGCAGCGACAGCTGCTCTGTCTCGCCAGGGCTCTTTTGAAGAAGAGCAAAGTACTTGTCATGGACGAGGCGACCTCTAGTGTCGACCCGAAAACTGATGCACAGGTTCAAACAACGATTCGGCGGGAGTTTGTTGACAAAGGTGTATCGGTCATTACTGTGGCGCACCGACTTGATACGGTACTTGGCTATGACAAGATCGCGGTGCTCGGCGATGGAGAGATGCTCGAATATGGCGTACCAAGCGATTTGTTGAAGCAGAGAAGAGGGGAGTTGCGGAGACTTGTGGAGGCCGATCGTTCAAACAAGCGCAAAGGCGCAACACCAAATGTTGGACTGGTTGTCGCATAGCGGCTTGTCTGGTCGTCGTTTTAAAAATGCTACATTCTTATTATTATGAACATGCTAGTGACTCTAACTTATTCCAGGTTTTGTGTATTCGCTCAACCCAAGAGTGCGCGATCCCTACTCTTTAGGCACAAGTACTCGGCTTAGCTCATTCATACACTGGATCGTGCATCCAGAGATTAATCAGAAATTTTTCACCTTCCCAAACAGGCCTTTGGTCGAGTCCAATGTTTGTGTTAGAAAATGATGGTACAACGGCAATCATTTGTGCGAGAGTAGTCTACTTACTTTGCGGCATGTTGGGAGAAGTCGTCCATGTTTCCGTCTGGAAGCTGGGAGTAGAACAGGACAGCCTGTAATGGCGTGAACGAATGAGTCAGCTAACAGCATCACGACCAGACGTACCGACATCGCGACCGGGCCCACGTTCATCTGACTCGCAACATACCTTTCCGATCTCAGGCTGGACCCTCAGCTCTTCAAACGACTCGGCGTTCACCCACCGGGGGAACGTTGTAGATCCCCCAACCATTCCTTCATTCAGATAGAAGAGGAGCGTGACATATCTCGCTGACTGAAACGTGGCATCAACCGGGGAATAACCGAAGTCATGGTGCCTGCAAGAACGAGAACGGCACATCGTTAAAACAGGATTCAGAAGAGACGATTCGACTGACGGACTCAGAACACTTACGCTGTGTACTCCTGTGAATAATCGTAATGGACCAATTGGAGTGCTTCTGCAATTGACTTCTTCGTCCCAAGGTCGGGGTACTCGTCAGCTCCTCGGTATCGCAGCAACGCCTCGTCGACGCGCAACAAGTCCGCCGCTCGACGGTATATGGCATCGATCACCGGGGTGCGGTCACGCTCAACCCACGAGTTGAAGGATGTTCGCGTGCGACGAGCTCTCTTTTCGGTTTCGGTCATATTTGATCGAGTACCAGGCGCGTCCTGTCCGGTCGACGAGAGTTTCATGTCTTCGCCAGCAGCGAGTTCAAGAATATGATCCACTTCGACCGACGATAGAAAGTCAGGGATTTCGAGGACACGAGGTGCCACCGATAGGACTTTCAGTGTCATGTTCATAATTTCTGACTCCGAGGTACGGTGCTTGGCAAGTAGACGAGGGTCGTTGTCCGACAGAACTCGTTTGGAGCCAACTTCTTGAACCCTCTCCTTCGAATCATCAGACAACGGCATGGTGGTAAAGTGCGTCTCCCTCGTCGTCACCCAATGCTCTTGACCGAAGTAGTCTGCAGGCCACATGAAATGCGTGGGGCGCGGTCGAGGAAAATTGACAAGGTACGGTCGTCCTGTGACTTTCATGTACTCGTCGCTAAACTGCAAGGATCGTTTAAGAAGTCTGTACTTCTCCTGTTGGTCAGGGGTCAATTTCCCCAGATTCGCTTTGGTCGCCTCAAGGTCGCCCTGGACTTCATAGGGGTCGTATGCGTACAGACTCTGCGGATAGGCTTTAACGATGAAGAGAATCAGCTTTTGGGATGGAGTTTCTGGGTCAGAAAAGAAGAAGCGGTGCCCTGGAAAGCTAGCTGTCCCACTTCCATGAAACGCAGGCATCAGTCTCATCAAAGAAGGATCGCCGCCTTCGTTCGGTTCCCAAAACAGATTCAGAGGTTTGTCGCTCAGATTGATGAATTTAGCAGCGTGGCCATTGAACATGGGAGTGACGGCCGTGGAAGCGGGCGGATTGTCCTTGTTTCTGTAGAATGTCGCCACATCTGGCTGTACGTACGCAAGGAACGAAAAGTCTTCTCCGTCGAGATTCACCTTCATTTCTTTCAGATTTGGATCCAGCTCTCGCTCCTGCTCCTCTGGAATTGAACATGTCAGCGTTGGCGCTCCCTCTGAGACCACCAGAGGCAGGCTGAAGAGCCAGACCACGGCGACAAGGGCACTGATGCGAGCCGTCGTCATGTCGGTCATTTTGGATTTAGAATTAGCATCATCGGATCGAAAAGGCGCGCCACGGACTGTGCCACAGACTCCCAGCCACACCTCGACGGGAACTCGAACCATTCGATCGGTATACGCACCGAGACGCTGACTTCCCAGCAAGCAAGCACCCACGGGTTAAGGTATTTTTTGTAGAGCTCGAGTAAGTGCACACCTTCTCAGGGGTACTGCTACGTCAATGCAGTCCACAAGTGGCTAACCTAGTCTACTACTTCGTACTATTGTCTTAATGCTATCTCTTGACAATGGCGACGTGCACGGCGGCTGGTGCGAACCTCTCGTGTACTTGTCTTTTCCCGTCGATGATAGCCTGTCGCTGCACGGATGTTTTCTCGTGACAATGGCGACGTATAAAGACTGCTCAGCATGGCATAGACACAGTCGAAGGAGCGCTTAACTGGTCGACAGCGGAACCTGAACGCCTTCCACAGTACAAGTCGTATCATAGTATCACACGACGTTGGTTCGATGGTTCCGTCCTCTGCACTGCGCGTATGAAATACTTCAGGCAACCAGTCCAGCAGAAGCTCTCCCAGAGTCATCGACGACGAGTCAAGAGAACTCTAGAGGACGAGCTGGGCTGTGAGAGTCGGCTGCTCGGGCTATTCACTTCCGACTGCATTATTGGCGATATTTTCTTACCTTTCGATGTTGCGATCGCGTCCCACCTTACCTCAACAGACGATTGGTTCCGCTGCCGCCGTATTCAAAGGCGCAGCGAACTTCACCACACTATAGAAAA
The DNA here is from genome assembly GCA_900291995.1 of Licmophora abbreviata. Lineage (NCBI taxonomy): Eukaryota > Bacillariophyta > Fragilariophyceae > Licmophorales > Licmophoraceae > Licmophora > Licmophora abbreviata. The sequence goes on along the minus strand of OLMU01000222.1, from coordinate 5,459 downwards.
AACACTCTATTGTTGAACTGGCATTGACGCGGACGCAGCTTCTCCGTCTGAAGGCACAAATGCTCGCGACGCCAAGATCTCGTCGGCCTCGAGGCAATCTGCGAAACCATGGTCAATACTGTCTACCATGATCGATCCAGTCAGTGGACATTCAGCTGCGATGAGGCCGTCCAGCTCAGCTTGCATTGCTTCCAGTTTTGTCTCGTCATCTTCTGACACGGTTGCCGATGGCGACCGTCGCAGATCGGCCATGGACTCCACTACTTCTTCGACCCGTAACGCTTGCTTCTTGTTCAAATGAGGGATAACTTCCTTTCTTAAGGCGCTTTCAAGGAAAACATATCCAGATGGGAACACATAAAACGGCCCACCCGCGTTGAGAACCAACTTCTTTGACAAAGCACACCGGGCGTCAGCTTTCATCTGCATGCGGTGACTCCGAAGCCTTGTGATTTCATTGCGCAAAGCCTCGCAGGTTTGGTCGCACTCGTTCATTTCCTTGATGAATCCTTCGATCTTTGATGAATACGAAGTGAGAGCGTCACAGATTTCATCCTTGATTTGATCGATCTGTGCGAAATCAGGCCTACACACGGCAGCGGAGATGCATTAGATGAGTGACACCAAGTCCGCTGATGGCGGAAGCGAATACAGAAGCAAAACGATTGAAACTCACAGAAAAGGTAGCACATCTTCAATTGAAAGAACATCGGGGCCACAGTCCTTCAACACTGATACCACTCGCGCCACAACATCTTTCCCTCCCCTCCCGTCAGCCCCCCGATGCTGCATTTCGAGATATCATCAACCAAAGACGCTTACGCTCATCTTCGTCGACACTCTTGCGGGCAAGTTCTCGTGCCAACGGAGGGTCGACATTCAGAGCGAGCTCGACGGCTTGTTGGCGCATACCAAATCCCATGTACAACCGGATAGCGGAGCGGAAATGTCGCCCCGAAGCTAGAACAGCACGTAACGCATACGACATGTCCAAAGGAGAGGACAAGCCCACTTCGAGGGGCATGAGCGCACCCGCGTGCAGGGCTCTCTGGTTGACTTCAAGTATCGTTGTGGCCGCAGCAATATGGACCGAAAGAAAACGAAGCAGGGGTTCTTCGTCTTCCATTCCTGTATAGAGCGAAACTAGGTACGTGAAGACGGCGCTATTCCTGCATCCAGCCTTAATCACTCCTTCCAAATAGTTGATGGACGCAGTTTCGTCACCCACAAACGAGCGAGCAGCATGTAATTCAGGGCGTTGAAAGCGGATTTCGACGCCGTCGATGTTGGACTTGGAACCTTCGACACGGAGCTGATCAATGTCTTCCGAACTTTTGTCGGGGTCCTTCTCTTCCTCGACCCCGCCACGGAGGCCCTCAGTTCTCCCACGTTCTGCTCTCAGCTTCTCGTAGCGCATAATCGACGGCAGAAGCTTAGCGGGGCTCAACCCCTGAGAATACCGTGCCAGAAAGCTCTCTGACGCAGCCGTCGGAGCCCGAGCGAGAAGAAGAGGTGCATGCTTGTAGTAGTATGGCTCAGCTACTTCAAATGTGGCATCATTGAGAATCCGCAGCGCGTCCTGGGCACCGGCCTGATAGAGAGAAGGACAATGAAAAATAAGATTGGCGCTAGTGGAAACAAGTGTGAGGTTGTGGTCAACGAGTCGCTCGTACCATTTCGTTTGTTCGGACACCAAGTGACGCGTTCACGGCGGTCCCGATATCCCCCGACGCGGCAGCAAAACTGGAGCACTCAGTTGCACCGACATCGTGTGATGCAAGTATCCGCATGATCGTCTTCGCGTCCATATTATTCACGTTGTTGGTCAAAAACTGAGTGAGCAGAGCCTGGCTCGAAGCTTCGGCAGCTCGCGAACCCTTCTTGGAGGGCGTCGTAATGCCCAAAGCGGATCTATGAGTCCGTTCTTTCTCGTGTAGGTACAATTCGGTAAGCCAAGCGCCGACCATGGTGCACGCGACACTGTCGTCATTCATTTTGGCAACTCGCATCTTGTCGCTTAAATACGTGATGAGCGCAAGATTACTGGACCCGAGACTCTTCTTCGCCTGAAGAGAGTGTCCGTAGGCCAGGGGGTCGTCGACGCCGAGCATGGGCAGAGACAAGCGAATTGACGTGCCTGCAAAGGGCGCAAGCGTGGGTGGGCACTGTGCCATGTACTTGGCAGCCAGCTCGGTACGACCCTGAAGCAAATGATATTCAGCGCGAACAGCCGTCACCACTGCTTTCTGTGTTGTGTTGGTGCACAGACTCTTCGCATGCTCAAACATGGCTTCTTGTGCTTTCTCTTCTTCCGACAAAACTGGAATGGTTGGAGTAGCCGACATTTGACGAACAAACTCTGGCATGCCCAGCCCGGGTCGTTTCGCTGGAGAGCGACCCGACACGGTATGTGACACTTCCAAGCACTTTGCAAGACTATACTTCCAAACATCGCGGTCCTCACACGTGGAAGAAATGTGGACAAGAGATCTAGCATTGCGAAGCCAAACTTGATCGGGCCTTCGAATATCCATCATGAGCTCTCCCATCGAGAGAAGAGATTCGTCTACGCCTGTCGAAGATCCGGCCGTCACCCAATCCACCCGCTCTTTCTGAATTGCTTGGCGCGCAACGCGGTTGATGAAGCGTACTTCATCCGACTCAGTCAGAGTAATGAGATGATGCGGAGTCAATGCAATCGAGACTGGGACAACATTCGACCCATCCTTGGCCGACGCGTCATCATAAGTCAACATACCGGCATCAACAATGACACCCGTGGTCCCTGTTGCAGCCGAATTCCGATCAATCGTTCCGTAGTAGATACCAGTCGCCGTACGAAGCGCGAAATGCTCATTGCATAATCTGAAATCGGCAAAGTCAATCGACCCTGGCAACTCCACCAACGAGCTCTGCTGAGCCAAGACAGATCGGAAACTGGTATGACTTCCAAAGGAGTGAAACGTAAAGAGACGAGTTCGTTTGTGTCTTCCACTTGTCGAAACTAGAACAATCATGCCGGCACCTGCAAGACGCTCAAAATGAACTCCAGTCACTTGGGCTACCTCTTCGTTGGATGCTGCCGATGCGTATAACTTGTGCAACAAAACAGGCGGTTCCTGGCCGCCGCTTGGAGAGCCAATTGTTGCCGCGTCCAGCGTGTATTCGTAGAGTTCTGCTGCGCTTGTTCCCAGTAAAATAGACTTGGAAGATCCCTCCGTTCCTGTTTCCTTGTCCCAAGCCACTGCAGTAATGTAGCTACCCCTCGTGAGGCCTACTTGAATTACGGAATCGGGCTGATGCGCCATAGCAGCCATTGTAGCCGATACTCCACTCTGAACCGCTGCTCCCGACTGCATCGGGATACCTCCCGTCGAATCGTGTCCAAAAATCTTTTGAATGGAACGACTGGACGAGTGCAAGTAGTATGTCTCCCCACTGTGTGCCGACAGGAGCGTATGGCACCCCGTGGGATCGACAAAGACGTGCACAATTTCCGACGTTCCTGGCAATGGCAGCCAGGGATCAGTGCTGATGGAGCTTCCTCGACGGACATTCCATCTGCTGACTAGAGTTCGTCGTGTCGCGTGCGCCGCTCCGTGATGTGCTGTCGACGTGGCCACCTCCAAGGCCGAAACAATCCATCCGTTGGATGTGGCAACGCAGCGAGGTCGAGGAGCCCGAACGAGACGTGCCGTGGATCCCGAAGAGGCTGCTGTCTGAAACTCATCAATGCCCTCGTCCGTGGTGGTTCCTGAAGTATTGAGGACGCGACTCATAAGTCCGCCAAGACCTAAGTAGTTGCTGCTATCTTCGTCTCCCCCTTCTTCTTTCCTGTCAGCCGTAGCAGTTGACGCAGCATCCGTCTTGTTACTTTTCACGAGCTTCTGGTAGTTTGCAAGCGAGAGAGACGAGGGAATCGGCCATTCGACGTTGCGAGCTGCCCAAATAGGGGGCTCGACGGTGCTGTCGGCTCGATGCGAGCGGTGTTTCGACTTGCTGGACCGGCCGCCGCCCAAATTTCGGCCCATAGCCACATGATCATCGAAAGGATTCGTGCTCATGAGGTGAAGAGTGATTGTTAAAACGGAAACAAATGAATTTCACAGCACAGCAGATGGCTGCAGCGATCACACAGTCGAAAAGTGAGGAGACAAACGCAACTCTCGAAATTGAAAATAGCGAAGAGTATCGTGAACTGAGTCGAATGAATCAATCAATCACTCGACTTTTTGCTGACTTGACTCACTCGACTGATTGATCTATTGAGTTACGAGCTCTGGGCTAAGGATACGTGGAAAAGAGTGTATGAAAAAATACCAAAACTCAAAACAAAACAATTCAAAATAATTCAAAACTTCAAAACAATTCAAAATGATCCTTTTTTGGAAGGAAAAAGTGCTTCATCTCGTCTCCGTGTGGGGGTGGCTTCGCGGTCTCATCAAACCTAAGGGCGTCTCCAAGTTCCCATGATGTAGAGATGAGGGGAATCAATCGAAGGAGTCAGTCAATCCCAGCGAAGGCATGAGACGACCTCACTCAGGCTTGATGTATCATGCGTCACAATCTGTCTACAATAATTGCGCGACGATCTTCCGGTGGATGCTCTCTCGGCACGGAAAAAATGTCGGCCAACAGACAGCCATTAGGCCGTCCTAGCTAGAGATGGTCATGGATATCAGCAGTAACTTCTCTCTAATATTCCTTCTTTGTCGTTGTTGTCGCCTCATAAGCTTTGAATTTGCTTCTCTACCACATCAATCTGACGACGCCAATCACCAATCAACGCGTCATGCGCATTTGATGATGACCGTATGTTGTGTAAGTATTATCACTACTGCATTCCCTGTCGTTTCTGCAATGCTTCCTGAACTTGAGCTCTAATATCGAGATACCGATCTTGACATGACGCCATGCATGCTTGCTCCCTGCTATCCAATCGGTCTCCCTAAGGGTGATACGGACGGGCAGTATTCTGTCAGACGACTGTACACGAGCGGTACCAGGTGCGCAACGTGGAAGCATTATCATTCAATGTAGAGTAAACGCACCGAGGTTCCAGCACACTTGTCAAAACATGACTTAGCCATCTTCTCCATCATGCTTTGCATGACTTGTTGATTGGCTTCTCTCTGCGCTTGTACCATGACGGCTTGGCGCTGTTCCGGCGTCAATTTGGACAGATCCATGATCACTGAGGTTCGATACCAAAAATCGACAAGTCGAAGGTATCGTTGAAATGGGTCAACAACAGAGGCGATGGAGCTGTCTACCGTCGTCGTCGGCGGCTCGTCAATGTGTGCTTGATGGCGTGGCGCACATAAAGTACTGCACATCCTAGTATTTCATCGAAGGATGAGTGGCTCTCACGGCAGGAAGATCCATGACTGGGATCCGTGACTTATTACTCCGTCGCGGTTTCAAATTCCAAATTCCTGGACAAAGACCTGTGATGAAGG